>VZRX01007991.1:146904-187511 GCA_013398075.1 Notiomystis cincta | reverse complement strand
AGCTTTCAAAGCTTTGGATTTGCAACTATCTGATGCATTGTTTTGTTGTAAGCAAATCTTGAATTTCATTAAATAACTGGGACATATTAATGCCTCACATCCTCCCTGAACAATCTGTAGACACTGCAGCATCCATAACCTCTCCTCCATGCAACTGTTCAACTTTGGAACATTCATACAGCCCTAATTCTTACTTTGTTCTCCATTTTTCCCTATGCTTAACCCCAGGCTACGTGCCCAAATACCAGGACTAATAGTTCTTCTCCTACTGCTGCCCCCCAGTCAGGATCTTGTTTCATTTCCATCTGGACTAGAATTTCCCTCCTTCCATAAGCCCTTTGCCCTAGAGAGGGATATTTTGTTCTGTCATGGTTCTGGTAAACAGACTGTTCATCTAAACCAGACAGAAGATTCGCTCTCAGAAGTAGCTGACTACAAGCTTGCAAAGTTTGTAACATTGTTAGTCATTGAAAGGGGTCACTACATATTTTCAAGAGTCACCCAAACTTGCCTTTCTTCTTGATATGGGAAAATAGCACCTTTCTAGATTTTCAAACTTTGCACCATTTCAAAAGTGAATTTTTCTGGACAAAATGTCACTNGCACAGGTAAGGCATGCAATTAAGCAGACTGAAGATTAAAGTAGTTCTGTGAGACTGCTACAAGTTTTCATCTTTCTATGTAAGCTTGAAGCTCTGTATTATGAATTCAGCCTCAAGCTACTTGATGGGTAGGTCTGTCCAAGATCAAAGACAGTCAATTCAGTCCTTCAGTCATGAAGTTATTCAGGTTTTTGGTTTAGTTTCTTGTTTTTCTACCTTTTAAAAAAAACCCAACCAAACAAAAAAACAAACCCAAAGTAAACTGTTTTACGGAACTTGGAATTTTAAATAGTACAAATAAATAGGGAAAAAGAGATGGGATTTTAACATTTTCATCTGGTCTTAATTATATTCTGTGCATTTAAGCCAGCAGGCAAAGATACTTAAAATAATACAATCAACTCTGGATGGCATCTTCAAATACAACTGCTTTTCTGAAGGGCATTTCAGAATGAAAGCAATGCTGCTAACATCCACCTGTAACATATACACTATTACTTCTTTAAACTAGTTTTCAATTATTGAAAGCTAATCAAACTACAAATTAAAATAACGATAACTGAGAAAGCTTTCTACAAAGAAATATTTTAGAGCAGAACTACAGAACTTACACAGTATTGTAACACTAATAAGTCTGGAACCCAAAATTTCAGTACAAGCATTTTTAATTTCTACTACATTAAATATATCAATAAAAGCTACACAAAGATGTACATTAATACTTCTTTGGATGTGCATAGAGTTATTTGTTTTCCATTAACAGGAACAGAACATACCAGATAAAATAAGTAGTTCAATAATTTCTGCATCTCCCAGATAGGCAGCAGCATGTAAAGGGGTCCTTTTCTCATTATCCTGTGGTAAGAGGGGGGAAAAAAGGTTTTATTTAAAATAAAAAAAAGTATGTTTATAATTTTCTATGTTATGAAAAAACACTGCATAAATGTTCATCTTCCAAATATTGTACATTTTATATTTTAAAACCACATAATTGCTCTAAAGACATCCATCACATTTACTGAGACAAGCATGCTTCTCAAGAACCTAAGGAGCTCTTAACACCTACATAGTCAACCACTGCTTTCCTGACACACACAGAATGCTCATCACATCTTTAGATTAACCCACCAGTTATAAATCACCATTCACTTGTCTCCAGAGACAAGAACTCGAGTCTGTCCTACACAGTTAAAAACACTGTGTTATTGCCATATGTAACAATTAGTGAGAAACATTTTCTTTGTGAAGTTTAAAGCAATTTCAGAAGTTATTATTTTCATAGAAAATAGAAAAGAAGGGCAAAAAGGGCAAAAATAGTGGAATCCAATTTCAACTGTTTCATTTACTGTAAATAAGAGAAGACAGAGGTGAAATTTATTTTGCAAAAAACATACTCTGCAAATAACACACAGTACTTTTAATTAGTCCAAGCTGATATGAGGTCCTTCTGAAGGTAAAAGTAAGAGATCTTTTTAATCATGCACAATATATACCAATGAAGATTCTCTTTTGAAAGATTAACACAAAATATCTTTTAACTCTTTCAGGATCACTGGCAATTTCCCTGCACCAGTTTATAGCTTAATCAGAAAAATAAGATCATATCACAGTGAGTGATAAAAATGAACAAGATCCAACCAGTTTGGTCTCTGAGGGAAGGCTGGTGAGAAATCAGAAAAGAGACAGATAATCAGTCAGCATCCTGGTTCTGACCTAAGCTCTGCTTGGATATCTAGATCCTTTTAGTAGAGTTTCAAATACACTGGGGGTGAGGGATCAAGATTATATGCAGCAAGAAATTTTAAGTGGCAAGACATTTCTATTAATTCAACTGATGTGTCACGACTATCATAAAATTAACATACATTTTTTATTGGCATTTTATTGTGCAAAGCACTCTTCTCCCTTGCTAGAATAACCTTATTTAGTGAGTTCTGACTTGAGAGCTAGCATCACGTAAGAATAAAATTAGAGTTCATGGCAGGAAAGATCTTAGAGCAAAACTGGAGCTGAGACCCAAGAATTTCTTCTGAAACATAAAAGACAACTTCAGAATTCAGAACGTTCAGACCATCCTCTCTAAGAAAACATCACCACACAAACAACCCCTTGCCCCAAACAACCTGCTCCCTGCCTAGTCTCTGCTCAGAAAAAGTCAAGGCTACACAGTTCACCATATTAGCAATGTTTCCTACCAAATTTTCTGAATTACATGCAAGAAATTCCAAATTGAGCAGCGCAAACCTGACACTGATGCACCCCAAGGAATCGATGCTACACTTATCACTAACACCACATAGTACCTCACCAATTTCTTGCCAGGATGTCTCAAATGCAGCTTACACATCTAGGATAAAAAAAGACAGATCCCTGGCACGAAGGACTTGCTATCTTTAAAAAAACTTTTCAAAAAAGGAGAAAAACCAAACATCCCTGCCCCCTCCAAAAAAATAAAAACAATAACAACAACAAAACAAAACCAAGAACAAAAGAAAGGAAAAAGAAAAACACTAGAAGCACAAGGGAAAAAGAAAAGCAATACAAATATTAAACTTGCTTTCCCAGCTGAAAGACAGTAAAGACCAGCAATGAAAATCTGTTTTCATTCCTGCAGTATGGAGAACAGAGCTCTGATAAGTAGCTAGCATTGAAGTCGTTTTAGTAATGCTGAAGAGCCTATAAACTAGAGATTGAGAAACATATAATAATGATAATATACTGCCTGCAATTTCATCATAGAATTAGAGAAAACAAGATGGGCCATAAGCACATTCTTCTGTAGAGAGAGCATTTACACAGGAACAAGAGAAAATCTGCATTCCCACTCAAAGGGAAAAATTCATTATTATAAAAATGTTCATCACACTTGTGTTGTTGGTTGTCTTTGTTTCGTTTTGGTTTGGATTTTTTTAAGATCTCAGTGACAGAAGTCATACTGCTAACCAATGTGACAGAACAAATCAGAAATCCTCCAATAAAATGGTGGACAGAAGGGAGGTGTTTATCTAGAAATGTACTAATCACCAAGCCACAAATACATTTTCCTGACTCATCCATGGTCCAAACTTCTGACAAATTTCAGACATACCTCTCCTAAAAATCCAACCCCTATTAATGAAAGTGCATCCTGAAACCACCAGGATGCAAACCTAAAATCAGCTTAAACACAAGTAACATTTCCACTCCACCAGTCTTGTTTCGAAGCTGTGAGTTTCCAGTCATGTAAATATTTCAGTTTTGCTGATGGAAAATACTCAAAATGGAAAATACTCGAAGTGCAACTCCCAGTTCTGCAGCAGCGAGTACAAACTGGGAGCATACCAACGCAGGAGGCTGGAGATGTCCCTGCTCTCTGCAGCACCAGGGCAGCACTGCCGGGACACTCAGGGCTTCTCGCTTTCTGGGTCAGCTTCAGAGTTTGGAATTCCAACAATCCCAAGCCCCAGGGTATCTACCGACCGCAAACATTCCACATGCTGAGGGTGCTTTGACAGAAGCCCTGGCCTTTCTTTCCCCTCTAGTTTCACAGCTGGCATGTTTTTGATGCTTCCAAACTTTTTTTTAAATTTAACGTCTCTGTGCAAAAGTTTTTTGTTTAGTATTTAAAAACCTGGTTTTCAGAACTTGTTTGAAAAAGCAGAAATGCTGCATTCAGCAACCTCTCATGAAGAAGTTTTTACTTTCACTCATTTTGCTCCATCTGAAGACTTACATTTAATTAGTGAAGTTTAATAAATGAAATCTGAATAAAATGACAGAGAATTTTGTATTTTAAATGCTACTAAAGAACCGCTGAACAGATTAGCTACTTTTTATTAAAAAAGTAATCATTTGATGAACAAATTTCATCTGCAAATACAAATTACTGTGTATAAAGAACTATATTGAATAACACTAAGAAAGTTTTCAGCATTAACAAGTAACTTTGGAAACCGACATCTCGCAGCATTGGTATTATCATACTAATATGAATACTGGCCCTAATATTCTTCCTTTAATTTCATAAACTTAAATGACACTAAAAGAAAAATTTCACTAGAGAAGGGATTTTGTACATAATAGTCACTGTTACACAGAATGTAAAATCTAACACTCTTGGTACTATTTAATTCCAAGTATTGCAGTGTTGCAGCAGTATTTGACAACACAGCAAAGCAAGTGTTGTGGCACCTTCATTTTCCAATTCAAAAATCTGCAAAGCAAATGAGACTATTACAGCTCTAAATCAGCTGTAATGGTAGTAAGGACACAGATCACACTGATTGTATTAAGCAGGTTTTACATAGTTGAAAGAGAACTTGCAGCTTTTTTTAACTTATTGTTTCCAGTGGAAACAACAAAGGAATTTATATTCCCAATAAGAAGCTCACAAGTTTAATTTCAGATATTGGTCAGTAATGTCATTAAAGTAAAAAGCAATAAAAGGGCTCAGTTCTTAAGGAATCAGTTTTCAGAAGGATAGTTCTGTGTCACAGAAGCCCCAGCATCACATCTATATGTGCCTTTGGGTGGCATTACATGAAAAACACAATCTTGCCATTCCCAGTACTTCCATTTATCAAGTTTCATGAGCATTTCATCTACACAGGAGTTTGCATAAGATGGCAACATGAGAAATGCTTAGGAGAAGGCCTTATGACCCCACCAAAACCAAATTTGGAATAAAGTGACATGGTCAGTAGCACTGTGAGCTTCTTCATAAACTCTCCTAATCTAGAGCAATGGTAATGCCACCTTTGTTTCTTTTCACCTGAACCAGAAGCTGTAATTGCTTCATTGCTTATTTCATGGATCAAAACTTCTAAAATGGACAAATCTATGCTAATTTAAAGATGCAGGTTTCAAACCTATCTCTTTTAAAAGTATCCTTTGAGTAAGTGTCCTTTGAGATAAAACAATTTATTGTTGGTTTGGGTTCTATCTCAGTAATTGGTTTAGAGTAACCACATACAACTACAGAGAGCTTTAAGGAGCTAGATGCCTTAAAGGCAGATCTCTTATCCCATGCATATCCAGTAAGACTGCCATAACCAGTCTAAAACTTCCCCAAGAGTATATTAGAATATAATTTCAATTTGCCCTTCAAATAGTTCAACATCTACTGATTGGTAATCTTTGAATTGAAGTATTTTTTGAGATAGCCTGAATGCAACTTCCCCCTTCATAAAAGCTCTTCTTTAACTATCTGCTCTTCAAAACCAAATTTTGCAATAACACTTTAATATACTTTCATTATTTTATGATCACTCTTACAAAATATCATTTAATAGGTGTTTTGTGCTGTATGACTTGTCATCTGTCTGCTTCTAGTACCATCTGTTCCTGGTAGAAATCAACCTTAAATACATGATCACAAATCTTAAACGAGTTTCATTTCAACATACCCTGCAGTAGCTTTAACAAACATTCCTTTGAAGTGAAACTGGGTTTAAATATAACTCTTAGTGGATTTTTCAGTTCGTTTAGAGAGACAGGACTTTTCAACCAGGATGATGTATAACTCCTGAGTTCATGGAAAATATATAGGAAATGATTACAAAGTATTTCCAATTCTTTGATACTGTCCAGTACCACAGAGGTCTCTTGCACTGTGAAGTTCTAGTGCTACTCTTGGGAATCATTAGAACAACAAATTTTAATTACAAATGTTGCTACAGTTTTTAGAATAATAATTTCCTAGGGTGGAATAACTGTCTACTCTAACTAAATGTTTTGTTCCCATATAAAAAAAAAAGAACATGCAAATATTTGGCCTTTACATTCCAACTTTAAACTTCATAGAAGTTTACTTTAGGTACTTGATTCCAGAAATGAGGACTAACTCTTTGAAAGTATGTTCAATCACAACAGTGTCTTAAAAATGCATAGCTAGCATTTGAGAATTAGTGAACTTAAACTAGAAGAAAAAGATTAAGTACTAGACTTTGAAGACTTGTACATATGTGAGAAATTAATACTGTATCCCTACCCTACCTTAATTGTAATTCATCTGCTGTATCTTTGGATTTTTTCTTGTATTTTTAAGTCAATTCTCAGAACTTTGCATTGTCAAAAATTAACAAATTTCTAACTAATTTTGACATAATTTTTTGAAGCAGACCTCTATTTTCTCACCATATTTCCAAATTAAGATGCCTATCCAATATAGAGAGCAAGCTAATTTTATACTAATGGTCTTCTGCATGCTTAAAATATGATGAAAGCATGACAGTAACCACAAAAATAATAGTCATACTCATATGTATGAACACTTGTACTGCATTTCAAAGAAACATTTTTGAAAGCCCAGTATTAAACTTTAACTAGGAAGACTTTATCACTTCACATTACATTTCTGGACATCCCCTCTTCATGCCATTTATTAGGAGGGCAGAGCAAATCTTGACCTCCAAACAATTACAAAAAACCAGGCAGGAATCTTTGCCCTCTTGCTCATTAAGACAGAGTGACCATTGACTCGAGAGACCTTATCTTGTAGGAGAAAAGAAGTGGTTTTAGCAACAAGGGTCACATCAGCTGTCATCTGCCAAACCCCACTGTTGTTTCTAGTTAAGATCTTCAGTACCAGTTTAATAGTGCATGCTCTTTACTTGTTTCTAGCTGATAATAATAGAATGATAATTGTAACAACAACAATAATAAAAACTGTCACACCATAGATTAAATCACAAAATCATTTACTCCAGACTATCACTTGTGGCACTGTGAGTTTGTGGAGGCCTTAAAAAAACTGGATGACAGCTGTAAGTTACAATAAAAAATAAAAGGTAAGTCAGAAGAGAACCACAAAGTAGTCTGGAAAAATATCACCAGAGCACCATTTTATGACAAAGCAACAGTTTCCCTGAACATAAGTCATTCTAAACACTTTGTGTTCCTCGAGAGCACAGGCTCACAATTTTCTAAACTGCCACAAGGAACAAAAATAAAAAATAAAATCCCACAATAAGATAATTTTAAGTAGATCTACACTGATCCACAAAACAACCATTAAGCACCATACTTGTAGCATGTTAGGAGAAATGACCACTAACTGTAGAATTGCAAAGGAGACACTAACTTTCCACTCCAAAATCTGATTTTCCAAACAGCAAAATCACTCAGCAACTGCAAATGGTCAGATTTTGCATATAGGCATATTTCAGAAACAAGACAGAAGTTTAAGTTGAGTCTGGGTGAATGGGATGAGCAAAAGGGGGGAAACCCATGCTGAGTGGCATTAAATACTACAGCAATGAAAAAGTCTGATATATTCTGATTTCATTACTTATGGCAGTCATAATAGGCTAAGAAATTTGGCTATAAAAACTATCAAGCTATATTCACATTTCCACCACGAAAAATTAATGAACAGGAGCAACACAGTGAATCTTGGTCAGGAAATCTTCTCCTCCTGGATAATTATCAACCATGGTGAAAACCTAAGGGGGGAAAAAAGTATCACTTATGCCAAATTGGAGTTTTAGAGCCTATAAAAACAAGGACCAGCTGACCAACTGTAATGCATTTCATAATCAAACAACTGTCCTTTCCTTTTCTGACTTTTGGAACATCCCACACAATCAAGTTTCTTTCCTAACATGAAACCTGGGGAATATTTAGAAGATTTACAGAAAAAAGGTCAAGCATTTGAGTTTTACCTTTATCTAGAGGAGAGAAGACTGACACTCTCTGTTTGCACACCATTCCACATTGCATGCACACAAATGAGAATCCCCACCAAGAAGGAGGCAGGGAAGAATTCACATTGCATGGCTTTGCTGACTGGACATACTTTGCAATTCCAAAAGCACCCTCATTTAGCAAGATGCATCTGGGCACTTTTAAAATGGAATTTTTGTGACTCAATTTCATGGAACAACACTAAAATACCTGGAAAATAATTTACTTCCTATTCAGCTAATGATTCTAGTCAAATAATGAACCTAACACTGATAAAAATCTTTATCCTTACTGAATCACTGCATACAATTCATACCCAATATAAAAACTTATAAACAAAAAGCACATTGAAGGTTTGCCTAATTTCTAAAATGCCTGAACACTAAAAGCAATCTGGTGGGAATCATTTAAAATTAAGTTTGCACAGAAAAAACATCATTTTTTATATATATATATATAAAAAATAGGGATGTATTGGAACATTCACTTACATTTGACCACTTATTTTTAAAAATTCCTTTTTTGAAACAAGTAAGATAGCTCATTTGTATCTTTTTAGTATTTTTAAAAAACACTGGAAAATATCTTTCATAAGAATTGTACAAAAAATATCAAGAGTTCAAGTTATGTGAGCAAACATCAGATGCCAAACTACTCTTGTCTAAAAGACAATCTTGTCTTTAACTTTGGCACAGAGTAAAACAACTTGAAAGAAAGAGAACAGGAGAAAATTTGCTGGCTTAACTTTTACTGAATCCCAAACTTTAATGTTCATAGAAACTCAGCAAAGTGAGAAATCTAAGTTGATATTACACTACAAAAAAAGATTGTAAAAAAGGAACCCGAAGTTCAAACAATTCATGTTGTTAAGTAACATTATCCCAGGCATCTTTCCTTAAAAGACTTAACTTCAAATGCTGTCTTACGTGCCAAGAATCAGGTACAAAACACCATTTAGGTGTAATTGTTTGGAGCCCTGTTCCTCTTAAAAGAGTGACCACAAAAGAAAGTGAGTCACATTTAGAGCAAGGAACAGCTATTAAGCTAAAAACTCCACCTAAGATTATGATTGCTGGACCTTACAGACAGCTAATGCCTCATTCACAACATGAGAGTAAAAAATTCTCATTTAAGTATGTACAGTAAAAAAAACCCAACAAGTTATTTTGATGTGGTTAAGATGTTTAAAAAGTGAGATTCAGTACTTGAGCATGTCTTGTTCACATATGAGAACAGGAGTGCTTGAGGTGTTCTGGTAGACATTGCATTGCTATTTGTTTCAACTGAAGAGGTCCATGGCAAGAAGACTTTTTGACTTGATGTCAAGTATTTCAAGAAGTGGATTTTGAAGCAACTAAACAACTCTGTATTTTTCCACTTCCAAGTAATTCAGCTCAAAGCCATTTATCTTCAATTACTCTTTTGTGAAAGTACTGAGTCAGGGTGCTTTTTGGAAATACTCATCTCCTAATACCCTTTAACCTTGATGTTCCATGCAGGTTTTGTAATACTGCTATCATAATTCTGGTCAGATTTTAGAACTTGTGTATGGAACAAGCATAGCTTGTAAGAAAAGCTAAACCCAGGTTTTTACATGATTCTACATTTTTACATGATATGTAGACATTTTTACAAAACACATAAATGTTTCTGGCTGAATTATAAAGGCCAGGATTTCTTGTGAGCGCACTCAAGCATTCATTTGGATACTGGATAAGGACCTGAATAACTAAGCAGGTTTTGTGAGCTGTTGCTCCCTTTCACAGAAAAGTTCCAATATCAAGAACTGGTTCCATTTATCACTAATAAAGGTTACTGAACTCTTGCCCAATAAACAGAATGAATAAAGAGCTGTTCTGTACCCTTTGGTAAGAGCAACTTGATCTCACAGTGCAGCTGAGGCATTTTGGATGTATTTTCCTTCCTTTAACTCAGGAATAAAAAAAGAGCAACTTTTAGGGCCAAGAGTATTTGTTAGCATGCTAGATTCCTGTGGGGCAGAAAGGAAAAAAAATTCACTAAAATTAAAAAGTACTCATCCATTAACTTCTAGAGCATTCAAAACTCAGCTATACTAAAAAAAAAAAACCAAAAAAACAACAAACCATAAAAAACCCAACAGCAACAATCACCAAAAAAACCAAAACCAAAAACCCCAAACCAATAATATATCATTGAAAATACTTTCCCTTGGCTTCATCCTTCCCAAATGCCAGTTATATGATTTGTAAAAATTTACCTTGTATGTATGGCAGAAGAAAACCCCAGCTTTTAATCAGAATGCAGTTGCTGGTAAGAAAAATGATAAATAATTCTGAAACTATTTCTGAAAAAAAAAAAAGCAGTATGAGAAAACAATGGATTTTCCATAATGAGAGTACAGTGCTGTGGAGCACATTATGTAACCCAGCCTGTGCTCACAGAGTGGGCTGGAACAGGGGCACTGCCTCGTCTTACAGTGTCATCATCTGTAATGTCTGAGGACACAAATAAGAAAATATGCCAAGAGAGAAAACAGTACAATACAGGCTCTGTTTATGCTCCAGTGAAAGATCACACACCACACTAGGTAAGGTATGCACATCTCCATCACAGTTTAAATCCAGCACATTACGCTCGGGCCACTGCCGCTTTTGTTCAGAAAAGCTGGGGGTTCTGCCCTTTTCATTGCAAAGGCAAGGGCCTGAATGACAACAACCCATGTAAAACAGGATTTCTGTCCCACTGACTGCATTGTCTTGCTGACAGGAAAAGATGTGCTTTTCAGGTTGTATGTTTAATGTTAGCACCTCTTCTTGGAGCAAGCCAAAACATTTTCCTGGTTCCTGTTAAGTTAAACAGCTTCATGAAGTAAGGTCATCTAGCTGGAATATGCAAAGCCCTTCTGTTAAGAGACCCTTGCACCATTCTGAACTCTAAACAGCACACAACACAGTCTATGCTAACTCAAAGGCTTTTTGTTAGGCAAGAAAAATCCTGCAGAACACATCTATTCTGAAGAAGAAGAGTAAAATGAGAGTGAAAAAAACTTCCACCCAACAACAGTCTGCAACAGAAAATGAAAAGTCCCCACAGTGATCACAAAGGAAACCCAAGAGAAAGCCTCTGGTAGTGAGGATAAAAACTCATCTCAAACTGCTGGTTACCTTAGGATCTAAGTATATTATTTGCACTATTTCTTAGGCTAAGTGGACATGGGATAAGCTTAGAAGATAACTGTCATTATAGGAAAAGCTTGCAACCACTAAGGCAAGGTATTTGCACTCCTTTGAGACAACAAGTCAGCATCATGTAATTTATTTATAAGTTACCATAATTACACATATACGTATGTACATAAACTAGTATTTCATGCAAATTCAAACAGAAATTAAATTAATGATCAGGAAGGATGATAATAATAAAGTAGGACCTTAAAAGATTGAAAAGAGAACAGAATGCCACTGGTTTTGGAGACAGAAAGGTACAGGCTGATATCATAGGCCTCAGAAAATAACCCTTGAAACTTCATAATCAAGACATTGTATCTGAACTTTTGGACCTTTCAGGTCCTACTGACAATAGGCAAGAGTCCTACTCCCCAGGTAGGGACAGATCTCCTTATATCATGTAGCAAACAAATGAGAAACACTTTCTTCACACTGTTCTTGATACAAATCCATCCTTTATTAAAGAAGATTTAAGGACCTTAAAAGGTCCATCTTCCGTAAGTAGAGCTTGGGTACAAGGGCCAAACCGGACAAAGAAAATTACATTTTCTGACA
This sequence comes from Notiomystis cincta, assembly GCA_013398075.1. Taxonomy (NCBI): domain Eukaryota; kingdom Metazoa; phylum Chordata; class Aves; order Passeriformes; family Notiomystidae; genus Notiomystis; species Notiomystis cincta. The sequence continues at coordinate 175,483 of VZRX01007991.1, read as the reverse complement.
GCATATTGGATATCCCACAATAAGATACCTTCAAGCACTTGCAAAGTGGAGAAAATTGTCTTGTTCAAAGGTATGTTGCATGTGCATAAAGGGTTTTCATCCAGAAAATGACTACAAATAATCAGTAAATTCAAATCCTATCTTGCTTTTCCCAGCAATGCCCTCTTTAAAGACTGTGTCTATGTTGGAAGCTAATGCACATTGAGGCTATTGAACTTTTTTTCTTCTCTCTGCTCTTTCAGTGGGGATGTTCTGTTCTAAAATACCAATCCTTTGCATGTCAGGCACAGCAACTGCCAGGAATAACTCCAGTAAGCTCTAACTATTCAAGACCTCGCCTCTAGCTTGTTTTGTAAAAGCACCAGGAAATGCAGAACTTCAATTATGCTTTGAAGGTTACAATCTTAAGCAATAATCACTAAAAGTAAAAAGGCAAATTAGACACGATCTACAAAATCATTATCACTAAGAATCATACTGGAGACTCAAACACAAAACCTTGAAACTTTAAAAACTCTTCAAACTTTTAAATTTGAAGTAATTATTCATGGCTCTCTACACCAATGAGAATTTTCCAATGTTAAAGAAATAACAGTGACTGAAACAAAAGCTGTCTGTCAAATTCCCAATTACAGCAAAAGAAATTCAGTGTTTGGCCAATACTGTAAACCACTGCCATGCAGACACCCAGGCTTGTTTGCCCAGTTTAGCAAACAGTAAATCCACATTAGCATAGCACTGGGCGAGCTCAGTAGGCCTGACGAGCACACTAATACTGATTCATACTAAAGTCTCTAAAGAATAATTCTCATTTCCTGTTCAAGGCAGCAGCATGCTGTGTAAGGACAATGTTCTTCTCAGTTCTACCCTTTGCATTGGTAACTTTTTGAGAGCTACTGCCCATAAGCCAGCTGCACGGAGCAGCAATTTGCTGATGTTGGTCAGATTATCCTATAACTCTGCTGAAGGTTTGTTTGTACCACTCTAATAAGAGTAATAACTTGATACATCTGAAAAATCTCATTTGCAGATGCTAAATACAGTGCTATTGACACAGAGCAAAGAATTATTCCTTTCTGGACTGGCAAGCTTCTCTCATTAAACATTTCAATTCTGAAGGAAAATGCTTAATTATACAGATTTGTATTTAAAACATCTTGAATTTATTTCTACACCAAAAGAGGAACTCAACACCATTTGGACAGACTGTATATTGAGGCTGAAAAACATGATTCACTCTAAACCACTACAGAGGAACTAAGATATCTAATTAATCATTACAGATGACACGCTTGAAAAACATTCCACACTAATGAACAGGAAATGCTCAACTTTAAAGATAAGTTACAGAAAATAACTTCTATAAGAAAAATTTAAATAATCTTTGAGTAGCTGGTGGATACTACTTACAATATACAACTGGCAGCAAGTTTCCACTACACCTGGAAGAATTAGTCTTCAAAATTCTCCATTTCTGGAATCAGTCAGGCTTCAGATCAATGGATCAAACAACCTGCTACCCAGTGCTTTAGAAATAGAATCAGCTTTCATACAGAAATAGATTCCCTACATTTCCTGCAGCAAAGTTTCTTCTTATCTCTTCAGATACATAACATGAATTTTCATGTTTTTAAGAAGGTACTTAATTCTTTACCAAAATAACTCCTGGACATTCCCATATGGTAGTGTTACACTCCATTTCCTCCTTTAAAAACACCTCACTAAAACTTGATCAGACTTAGTGGCAAGGTGTTTCACGAGGTTTCACGAGCTTAGTCTCTTGTTCATGTAACACCACACACATTGGCCTGTGCTATTCACAAAATGTCCTTCTAAAAACCAATTCTTGGACTTTCTTATCTGCAAGATACATCAGCTCCACATTAAAATCTGATGCATAGATGCAAGCTCTGAGCAGGCACAACCTGCTCCTCTTTGTTCAAGATCAGAAATACTGCCCCTAAACCCAGAATTCTTGACAGAATCTTCTTATCATTTTTCAGATGGGGAGAAATTTCAATTAACTGAACAGATTATAAAGCAGGAGTCTCATATGACTCATCATTTCATCAGGCTGGTTACACAGGAAGTGGGGGTTCATTTTGTGGTAGAGATACTTAGAAAGTTTGGTACAGACACTATCTAGAAGCAGAAGGCAATACAGTACACTGAGATGCACACTGGACAAAAATCCAAACATGAGTTTAAAGAGAAAGAAACATCTTGCTCCCATTAGAAAGCTGTATTTTATTAGAAGTATGTGGGCAAACAAATAGAGAAAATGAGAACTACCACCAGTCTCTGAGGTTATACACTATATTTTTCTCACCCATACACTTGAAAAATATATTTACATATACTTTGCACAAAATGAAAACATACCAAATTAAAGCCATTAACTATTTAAAATGCCTCTAATTAGAAAAGCTCTCAGTTCTTATTAAAGATCTGTTCTTAGCAAGAGATAGGTATAATTATTGTTATTTAAATGGATAATAAAAATTCTTCTATTAGAAGCTAGCAGCAGAAGGGTCTGAAGGCACACACAGCTTGCTTTGTGATTTATGTGCATCCTGAGTTCACCTGGACTTTGTGAAGTCTCACAGCCCCTCACTTGCTCAGTATAAGATTTCTTGGCCTCTGCTCCAGCACCTGAAGTTGGGTTCCAGGCAGAGGCTGCCAGGCAGCAGCTGCTGCCCTGAGTTTCTCAGCAGTGTATTTTACTGCAGGAATTCTCTTTATTACTGTTTGTTTATACAGGAATGTTTTATTTCCTCTCCAACCTCCTGCAGTTCTTTTAAAGGACTGTTCTCACTGTCATTTCATTATATGCCTACTGTTGTTAACATTAGGTAAGAGACCATTTTTAAAAAAAATAAGCTCACATTTTGTATATAACTTGTATGCATTTATATACAGGCATATATGTGTTCTTTCAATATACAGTTCTTATTTGCAGGAAAACTCAGAGAGAATTACTGCTTAAAAATCCAAAGGGTGAAACTGAATTAAAATAACTAACACCAAGCTATAAGTTACATCCTATGTCCTCATCATATTAAAAAGTCTTTCAAACTCACAAATACCTGTAATTTAATCCCCCAAATCTACTACACTCTAAACTGAAGACAAAAACATATTACAAATAATATTCAACCAAGCAGAAACCTTTCTAGTGGGGAAAGGAAGGGCTTCAAGGTTGAATGGAATTTTAAATAGATAAATAATATGGAAAATTAGCAAGCAGTTTTAAAGCATTTTTTCCTCTAGATTAGGTCAGTAAAATGTGAAGACATAAATATTAAGAATCCCATCATCTATAGCAAACACATTACAAGGTGGGAAACAAAATTTATCCTTATTCTTACTATCTCTGAGGAAAAAGAGGTGTTCTCAATATAGCAGAAAAGATGCAAATACTTCTGTGCACTTTATTAATTGCTCAAGTCACCATTTTTCACTAAATACTTCTTTGCTATGGTTAGAGACTCAAGATATTATAACATTTTTGGAAAGAAGGCCTTAAATTCAAGTTTTATTTTAATAGGTCTAAACTGTGCACTCCTCCAAAATACTGCTGCAGCCACACTTTGACAATGTCAGTCTAGATAGTCCAAGTTACAATAACTACAGTGTCTCACCTGCCTGCATTTGGAAATTAGCAAACGACTCAATAAAAAGCCAATGACTGATACTTTTAGAGAAGAAAAATGCATGACAGATTGAAACTCTTTGGCAATGGCAACAACTAAGAAATTAAACGTGCATAACTTGACCTATTAAAACAGGAACTAAAAAATAAATAAATTGTGCTCTTCAGAATATTTTACAATTTTCTAGACATCTTTTTAATTCCTCCCTCACATTCAAATGAGCAAACCAGACGTTATGTTTGTCCTGCCAAGGAATACAGTAAGATGCTGCTCCACAGTAACAAATACTTTAGTGCAAGTTTTTGTTGCCAGCTCTGGTTACCAATGAAAAAGTGCTTCCTGTAAATAGTCTGATTTGCCTGCAGGAACCTGACAAAATAGTTAACAACACTGGGTGTGAGGCATGCCTGGGACAAACAGACTGGTTGGCAAACCCATAATCTCACCTCTTCAGAAACAGACCTTGAAGAGTTAAAAACTTTTCACAACTCCTGCTTAGCTTTTGCTATATTACACTAGTTTTTAACCACTATTTACTCTCACCAGTTTAGGTATAAAAACCAAAGGGTAGCTTTGCTGCAATTGCCAGAAGCTTTCTCTGGTACCAAGAGTGTTACAGCTGAACTGGCCTGGAAAATTATTTCCCTTAGGCCTGACGTGGAGTGGACCAAATCACAAACCACTATGAACCCCTTTTCCTGACCCATAGTGTCAGTATTCCTGAAGCAGAAAGGAGCACTCTTTGGACATGCCTGTCTTCCCATGGCTTTTATCTCACCCATGCAAATTTCTGCAAAATTGTCAAAGTTTTCTCCCCCGTTCTCAAAACTATTTCCACCCCCTGTTAAAAATAACCTCTCTGAGTCTTGCCCTCACCAAAAGCACAGAAACATGGCACTGCACATCAACCACCACTGTTTAAAAGTATCACATATCAACCTGCTTTGAGAACTTCCTGCAGTTGTCCCAACCAGCAAATTCTGACACTAACAGTGACTCTAAGTTACAAAGGCACCGATAACAAAAGGCATAGCTCAAACACTTCACACACATCAATTAATGCAGAAAAGTTTCTAGAAGCACAGATAAGTCAAACTAAAGTGAATTTACATTTGTAGTATGCATGGGTACTTTTTATAAAAAAACAAACAAATGAGAAAATCCACATTAGTAATTGCTAAAATAATTGGCTACAGAAAGATCGTGAACACAAAGGTAAGAAAATATCCAACAATTATTTTTACCTCATTACAAAGTATGGCTTCTTGTTCATATGTTTTCAAGCTAGTCTATAATATTTACTCATGTAAGGTTCTTTATACTGAGAAATATTTTAATGTAATTAGAGAGCAATTACAATTTCCCATAGAACAACATATATAACAATTATTTTAATGTATGAAATAGGCCCAGGATTAATTTGTATGATCAGAACATCAGACTTTACTAAATCTTGTAGAATGTTCCATTCTGCAGCCAAGTAACTCAGGCCTTCCTGTTCTACACTGCACTCTCAAGTGTGCAGAAAAACACCTGTTACTCCAGTAGTTCAAACAACAAGGTAAAGTATAAAGATGAAAGCCAAGTGACCATAGGTCCACTAGCTGTTTTTTCTATTTAATATCTTTTAGGACTTTGCTGGCCAATACTATCAGCTCAAAGAATTTTTCTTGTTATTTAAACTGCACTTAAATTTTCATTATTCATTCTTAAATTACTAATAATTTTGAGACCCTCAATAATCTAATTCTCCTGGCACCCAGACCCAATGCTGTATAAGGAGTCCTAGATCTGTCACTAGACTAACACACCAATTTTCTTCCTCTTTCAGCGTGTACAGTGACCTGCAGAGTAGGATAACCTAATGCTGTGTCTTACCCTAGAACAACATCCAGCAGCATTCACCTATTACACAAAAAAACACAAAGAAGAAGTTATGCAAGCCCACATTTGGCATGACTGGGAATGGAACCCACATCTCTACTGGAACAATCGTACATGGAGCCACCCTACCACTCAAAATACCAGTCAGACACAACTTTAGCCATGCTGTTTGTACCTAGCATTTTGGTGCTACAGGATCATACCCTGTGTCAGTCCCACCAGTAAAACTTAGGATCTGTGGGCAACATTTCATTGCTATCTAATACAGGTGTGGTTAGGGAGCACAGGCAAAAGATAATTTGGTTCTGTGGTTTTGCTTTGTTTTTCCCTTCTTCCCAAAATAGCTTCCCAAACTACAGGTGGGTTTTTACTTTGTGGTTATTTACTATACAAAAAAGACATTAAATTAAGAGCCATGCTGGATCAGTAATTCAGAACAGAAATCATACAGAGAACCCTAATTGCTACAGGGTACCAATGGCTGTAATGGTACTGTATGAGGAATTTAACTTCCCATTATTACATTTTATGTAGGGAAAAAAACACCAACTCACATATAAAGCATCTTCAGAACATTTCATAGTTTAAATCTATTTTAATCTCACAAAAAACAACATATAGTAAGATCCAGGTATTTCATGTTTAAGTCCCTTGTCATGTATGTCAATATTACTATTTTATATAGGAACAGTAAACATTTTGATCATTGTGAGAGATCTGTGTGATTTTGGGAATCTGCCAAAACAGAGCTTGCTTGGCTTTAGTAGGAGAAGAGCAAGGGCCACACTGACACCAGTTCCAGAAAGGATCAGATGTTTGTCCCCTCGGCTAAGATCAAGTGCAGTGGGGTTATAAAAATGCATATTGGGTTACCTGAAGTATCAATTTACATGGCAAGAAATATTACCCTCATAGGTCTGGGAGGAAGAAAAGTTGGTCTGATTTTGAACAATCACTTCAGTAGTTAGATTTGCAACCTTTACATCATTTTTGATGGTGAGCTGGTATTCCCCTGAGAGAATTACGTTCTTAACTAATAACTGAGATGAAATATTCCATTTTCATGATCTTTTAAACTGAACATGTATCATACGAGTTTTGATTACAAACAGAAATGGTAAGAGTTTACAACAGTAACAGGCCTCCAAATCTTAAAAAAAAAGCCCAAACCAATACTCATTTATAAAATGCAATGCTGAAATCATTCAGTTAGCTAAAACAAATTGCTGAAAAGCACATAGAATTCAAACCAGCCACACTAATCTAATCAGCGAGAGCAGGAAATATTAAGGATCTCCATTAATGAACAGATATTAAATGTGTCCGTTATCATGCAAGAGTTTCCTTTCTGTCAAATCTCAAAAGCTCAGGATGGTACCAAGAAATAATAATTTTTTAAACAAACACACGCACACACAGAGAGCATAGCAAAGGCCATGCTTATAACAGAAACTCTATACTGTTTGACATATGTGACATGTGTGATTTAAGCCTGACTCATGAAACAACCAGCTACAGTTACTCAAACTTTCCTGGGGAAAAGGGGAGTGAGAAGCAAACCTTTCCCCTCTGGTTTGGTTTTCTTTTTTTTTCCATTACCTGGAGCCTCAGGAAAGTTCACCTTCCAAACAATTTATTTGAATAAAAGTTCCTTTAAATCAATTTTGTCTTTAAATAGCTGCACATTTCCAGCTTGCAGAGAGGGCAAGCCTTTTTGAACCCCAGTTTAAGCAGCTAGGGATACACTCAATTTGCTCTTTCTTCACAGAAGATTACAATAGCAGATGCAATACAATACAATACTTTCTAAATCTAAACTGAGCCTGTGACTCAAGAGGCTGGTGTGGCATGAACAGAGAACAATCTTCTTCCTGAAAAAAGCCCATTTGCTATTTGTACATCATCTTACAGTCACACACAGCAACTCACGATCTGAAAGACTATCTATTTCAGAATGTCTCTAAATACACTATGGCACAAGACATCATCTGTTTTAGGAATAATGTTCTAATATAGCCCAAACTCAAAGCAATATTTAGATATTACCATAACATCAGTTTCCACAACCTAGCTTTGGGAAGCCAAATGCAGAGATTTAACTCACTTAGCTTTATAGAGAGTATTAAGCCAATTATGATTAATGTCAAAACAACAAATCATAAAAGTAAGAAGATAAATGAAGCTGGATGAAACAGAAGGAAAAAAACCCACATTTCATCATAAAAAACTTTCCTAGATGAATGTCACTGTCACAACAAAGATGTACAACACCTCTATCTTCAGTTCACTTTTGGGCAAAATTAACTGACAAAATACTGCTGGGTCTCCAGTTACAGAGTCCAGCCCATGCACAGGGGAAGGGAGGACGGAAGGAATCTCAACTATTAGAATACAAACTGCAAAATAATTAGTAGCTCTTGAGAGGGGGAAATGACTCTGCAGAGACACTGGAGGGAATGACTCTGGAATTCAAATAACTGTACTAAAATACTTGGATAGCAAAACGGAAAAAATCCAGTGTATACACTGGTCTAATACAATCCACAATGGTCAAAACAGTTTATCCCAATCCTTCTCTTTTTTAGGAATATAAATAACTACTTCAATTTCTTCACTTTTCCCCTCCTTCTGTCTACACCAATTTGTAACACATAACTCAGGGAGCAGCTCTGGATTTAGACTTATGTACAGATATATTACCTGCAGCCAAGGACATCTTCAACAGAAAACCCAAGGAAAAGAACAAAATACACACAGACTCACAGAAAAATGTACTAGGCAGTCTGCTTCATTTCTACCAGACAACGGGAGAATTTACACGCTCATTTAGTCCCAACAAACAGCATTTAAGGGATAAATGCAAATGTAATATTAAATACTGTAGTAGGGCTAGGATTGCCATGATAAGAAACAGTGGTCATGTGTGATAAACATCTACCTATGCTGAAGAAGGTGCTTGTGAAAAAACGGCCTATTTGTCCTCTGGGGAGTCTAACCACACCTTGGGTGTTTCTAGGCTAACACCTAGTGCACACATGTTCTATTAAAGGCAGATGTATCCACAAAAAGGAATAATAATTTTGAAAAAATTAAGACATAAAATGTAAAAATCTCCAGATTTTGACTATTCTACATATAATATAAGTACCTAGCAATCTGAAGTAATTAACTTCAAAGACAGCAAAAAAATTATGAGCTTTCCTATCTAAGCACATCAGTTGACTTCCTATCTTCCTATTTATTTACAAGTGTTTGACAAAACTTGAGAAAGAAAAAAACCCAACAGCAAACCCACACACATACTGGAATATAACAGAGGCTTTGGTAATACTCAATAAAAAAAAAAAGTAGAAAAATAGGAAACCTAACTTTGCTTACAAGCTCTGTAGTTATACCTGACTTTAACACATCGAATATGAAGTAGCAACTCAAACTAATCATCTTCTAAAAATAAAAATAGCAATGTGACCAGCCCATATAGATGTAGACACAGGAAGGATACAAAACTAATGTTCTCATAACTAAACAGAAAAATAGAATATTAAGTATTTTGGTATAATTCAACATACAATCTTGCTTAAGGACATACAAAACTCCTGGAAGAGGAAAAAATGTCCAACCTTATCAAACAAAGCTTCAGATCAGACAGAAAATTTGTTTATATAGGGTCCTATTTAAGCTCTTCAAGACAATAAGAGGGTTCCCTTACACTGGGACTTTTCAGCTGGCATTTCTCAGCATTCTGCAGAATGCTTTTAAATGTCAAAAGAGACATACCAAACTAAATACTTGCTTTTGGTTTACATCTCCCCAGAAGAAAGTGTAAACAATTATCATGGTCTTAAATGGGCCCCTAGGTAGCAACTACATCTTAGCCTTTGCCTTTTAGTATCACTCTTGTTCTGAGGCATTTGGAGGAGAAACAGCTTTATACACTTCTGTAGCATAAGCCCTAAATGGTTTGTGTCAGTTTGCTGTAATAATCAAAGCAATTTCTAATCCATGTAAAGAGTTTATGTTGTATTATCTTTCATAGTGTCAAACAAGCATATTAGAATTTTAATAGAAATACAATAACTGCATGCTGTTGAAATCCTGAATTTCACCCAATGGAACAAACTTAGTTTCATTTCAGTATAATTTTTATGTCTGCAGTGCCTGTGTTTGCAGCACTGCAAAAATATAAACCCAAATTCTCATTCTTCTAAAATTCTCATTCTTTTAAAAAGGCTTCCCTTTTTAAAATCCACTATTAAATGTACCTACTGAAACCTCAGACTATGTTCTTGTAATTGTCTAATGTATGCTATATGCTATATTCAATTTAAAAAGAATTCAAGTCTACATAGCATCACACTCAACCAGTCTTTCTGTAAATTAGTCTGATGTAACTGTAAAAACAAACTTTGCAGTCACCCAAGCATTGCAGAACTAACATTTACAACGAATATAAAATTAGGTCTTTACTGTTCACACAAATCTGCAAAGCTATACACCTGATTGCCAGCATTAAGTGTATGTATAGGTTCTACTTAGCCCAGTATATAAAATGTACAGCTCAAGAATTAGCAGTTTTAAAGAGATTAGTACAACAGAAAGATATAAGAAAATTAAAATATATTCAAAGCTAATGATATTTGATTTTACCTGAAAATTAACATCTTCTTTCTTAAATATTAGTGCTCGAACTTCATCAGGATCTCCATTAAATATAGCTTGAACCAATGGTGGCTGAAATGAAGAAAAAATACATCTTAAAATAAAATCCCATTTTAGGTTTTAGTGATACACCTGCAGTGTTTTTGATACATAACAGGAACACAAGGTAATGACAACAAAAACCCTATTCCAAGCACTAAAACAAAGAAACCAGCACCAGCATTTAAAATCAAAGAAATTGCAAATTTTAAAAACCTCAAACACACAGACATCCTCTGAGTCAATGAAATATATATATGAAAGAAAAAAAAAAAAGAGCTGAGAAGACAAGCATATAACAGCTGAAAAGAGAACGCCTTATAACAAAATTAGGGTTGTCATTACATGCTGCAAATTCTATACAGTATAAGCAAACAATCCCCTTTTACATTAGCAAGTGACTCAAGTTACTGAAAGTCTTTCACCTGTTCAGACAGAGTGGGAAAGCAAAGTGCATCAGATAAGTATGGTAACAAATTCACACTCACACACATCTATTACTAAATATAGCAGGATTTCTTAGTAAGTAAGAAAAGCTGCTGAGGTACGCTAGAAAGATCGAAGTCACTCACTTGACAAAATAAAATAATTTAAAGCAATAAAAGCACAGTCCCCAGTGTTGATCATTTCCAGAAAGTGCTAACTGGAATCTAACAGTTATACCAAGATTGTGACTTAAGTCAATTTTTATTTTAGCTTAGAAATGCTCTTGTTTGATATATATATATATATATACTCTATCAGTCCTCAAAATAAACGCAGCATATTATTATAATACAAAGATCACATCAGCTTCTAAAGTGGTACTGCATAAATGCATCACTGAAGAGTGAGAAGTGGAGCAGGGAAAACCCATTTACTTTAAATACATTTCCCTGAGACCTCTAAAACCCCACTGCTATTACACAAGAATCAAGACCTGTTCTTGCTGCACCATAAATAAGGCTATATGAAATAGAATAGACCCTTGCAAGCATAAATTCTACCACTAAGTTTCAGCTTTTCCCATCTTTATTACATGTAGATTTTATCACCTTGTCTTGTTTCAAAGCTGTACATATTCATCCTAATCTTAGGAATATAGCTTTTGGTATCTGAGACAGCATTATAAGCAGGAAATATGCCAACAAACAACATGCCTTACCAGCACACTTCCAGAGGGCGACGGATGTACAGATACATTTTCCTGAGGTAAATTGGAAATAAATGTAGGAGAATCATCTTCCTCCTCCTCCAAAACAACAATACAGACTCGACTCATTCGATCCGTTTGAGAAAGCAAAAGCAAACAAAAAAATGCCAACAATGGTATTTTTGGAAGCAGACTGCAGGTATTGCAGTAGTGACCATAGAGGAAATACTTTCACCTGTTTCACATGCCCTCACAAACTTCTGAGTGCTACTGCTGGTGTGTTAGCATCTAGAACGGGACATTCCAATCCCCCCTCACACTTCATTTTTCAGACTCAAACACCATGAGATCTTCAAGACACTTCAAGAAAAAAAGTTGTTCTTTATAAAATAAAAAGTCCCTAAGCATCGAAACCACAATAACAAAACTGTGGAACAGCTGATAAAAACATCCCAAGATCCAATTCCATTCGAACAGCACTCACTGTCGTACCAGACGTCCTTTCACGAGCAAATTTGTCTTTGTTAATGTCACAACTTGCCCAGCGTCCTTCTACCCCCACAGTGAAATCATTGTTGCAGAAGACACGGCTCCGTCCTGCAGAGGACGGAACAAGGAACAATTGCCCCGAGAGAGACGGCCGCAGCTATTCCCACTCCTGCAAGGTCAGTTTAAATCAACCTTCACAGGCTTTCTGGGGACTGAAAATAAACGCGCCTCCCGATCATCCTGCCATTCTACAGCTTCCTTTCTCAATGTCAAAAACAGTCCAGACAGAAAAACACATCTCGGTTCCAGCAGTTATTCAGGACCTGCTCAGAGGAAAAGAATTCTTTCCCATGCAAGAAAATAGCTGCAACGTGCAGCACGGCTGCAGCACATTTACATGCGATGAGTCAGACCACAGGGACAATGAACTCCTTGAATAATACTGCCGGCTGAATGCAGCCTCCCCGAACGACAGCAACGCAGCCGGAGTTACTCCGTCAGGGACACGAGCGATGCGGAGCGTTCCTTTTTCCTTCACCAGGCAGTAGCTGTGGCTTCTCCATCAGGGAATGCGTAAGGCAGAAATACTGTTGAGGAGGAATGCTTCAGCAAAACAAGCTAGCTACTGCACACAAAAGCTCAAATTACTGCCTTAGACGACTTCTGCAAAAGCGGTTCATCACTCAAGTGTTTCTTTTGATCACCATGTGAATGCAGTTCCCATGATAGTCTTCATTCAGATTGAGGGGGAGGTAAAAAAAAGGAAAAAAAAAAATCAGTCTCTGTACATCTTCTCTGAGCCAACTTCTTTATCCGAACATCTGTCACTGCGCCAACCTGATTCTCCTCTTCAGTTTGAGCTTCTGCTTATCAGGTTTTTTCCTTGACAAATTAAATTATACAATCAGCAGATAGCCTTGTAAAGCTCAAAAGCCAGCTTGGCTGTCCGAGTCGGCGGTAGCGGCGCACAAGCCACTGCCACGGCAGTGCTCCCCTGAGCAGCAGCCTGGCGAGCAGCGACTGCAGCCTGGCAGGGTGAAATGCCTAGTAATGCTCACATGTCACACTTACCAGAGCACCCAGCCACTGCTCCCAGGGTAACTTCCTCTGGCACCAAAAAAACCCGCCTTTTTCTTTTTTTGGGGGCAGTCTTTGCAGTCTGCGCCAGTTCGGTGACTAACGCAGCTGAAAACGTAAAAATCCTATAACTGAAGAAAGAGCGACTGTTTAATATTTTCCACTGAAAGCCGCAAAGAAATGTGGTGTACTGGCTCTGCTGACTAACTACACTTCAAGCAGTAAACAATTCCAGCACTTTAACTGGTTTCATATGGCACTGGTCAGAGCAGCAAAACAGCCCTCACTTAACTCATTGAAGACAACAAATGCCCACATAAATTCTCTGAAAATTAAATTAAAAGCAAAATCTTAAAGCAATAGGCTAAATATTAAAAAGCCAGAAATTAATGACCAGACCTGTGGGTTTTTTGCAATTAGTACAGACAAACATAACCTCAGCCTGAAAAAAATTACATCAGGTATGATTTTAAATACAATATTATTAAAATACACCATAATAATGAAGTATAATATGAAGCCCTACAACTTGCTGAATAAATACTTCAGCTTGAATCTGCCTAAATGGTGCTGGCTCGTGGGTGTATTATGTAAATGGCTTCTGTCAAAAGTTGCTGGATAAGCTTCAGTGTTACAGGAACAGAGGGAGGGTTTTCGCTCCTGCTGTGCAGCATGAAGGCAATTCTGATGTCCTTCAGTGGCTGCTAAGAGCAGAATTTGTCAATGGTGAGCAAGTTTATAGCTCTTCAATGAAGTATTTGCACTCAGGTTTCACATGGGCATCCAGGCAGAGACAAAGACAGGTTTAAATAGTGTGTAAATGGTTTGGATATAAATAGACATATTGAATTCCCACCTTTGGGGGCCACAGGCAGAAAAAGCTCACATGAACTCTTTTGCAAAGAGTTGTCTACAGTAGCTTCATTGCAACATAATAAATTGCTTAAACACCTCCCCTTCCCTCTGACACTTCATGCAGGTGAAAGTCTTCCAAGTGCAAGAGTACCTTGGCCAAGGGCTCCCTGACCTCAAGAGTCCTGGCCTGGCAGAATATAGCAACAGATTCTGATTCATCATGAAATTTCAGATTAAAGTTTCTCAAGACTAACAAATACATTTATAAATATATTCTGATCATTACATAGAGTCTAGTTGTTTTGAAATGTCATACTTTTGGTCTTAATATAAAAAAAAAAGCAATGATTTGTACACCACACTGCTTTGTTCTAGCATTTCAGCCATTTATTAAAAAGCAACAACACAGATTCACGTGAGTACATATGACAACCTATGTTCTTCTTGGCCATAGCAGAACTAATTCTAATAAGCCATGGACAGCCTCAAAGCTCAGCTATTGCAACACCCTGCTGTGTGCTATAGAACACAACAACCACAACACAGAAAATAGTTTGCTTTCTATTTGTGAAAAATGCCTTAAGGAACAGACACTGTAGCTTATTTGCAAAACTAAATACACATTTTAAAAACCCCTAAAAATCAGATTTTATGTGTAAAAGCAAAATACTGACAAAATGCATACTTGAATTTCATATGATACACACATACTTCCTAGATAATGGTTTTCCAGCTAAGCCCATATGTTCAGTGTAAATGAACACTTTTCAAGAGTCAGTACATTTATACAGTAAGCAAATGCCAAGGGTTCCATATGCTTTCTTTGGAATTACCAACTGGACACATTGCTAGATAGAGATAACACCTAATTTAGTTCACATTATCTGAATGTGGTCCATTTTTTACCTTTGCAATTTATGCTCCAAAGTCAGCTAGAAATTCAATCGTTACCTTAAAAAAGTATATGTCTTCCCACTCAGTTAATTGCAAAAATTCAGAACATTTTAATTTACTCTGATAATTATTCTAGAGATCTTAGATATAATTATACTACAGTTAATATAAACTATTTCCAAAAGCAAGTTAACATATTGTATCTCACCAAACATTGTACATTTTTGAATTGTGACATTGCTACAGAGTTAAAAGCCAGTACATCACAGTTTGCATTAGAAAGAGAACCAGCACAACTGAGTCAATATTATATTGATTTTGATAGCAATCTGAACCATGTAAGTAAGCAAAACCACCCAGCTCAAGATAGGTCTGCGTGTGCACAACTGCTTCCATAACCAAAGGAAAACCTGGTTCTAGATTTTTAATTTTTGTTCACAATGAACTAGCATTTCCCCCTCCCATCCTCTTCAAACACAAGCTGTACCTTCACCTCAATGCAAACACCATCTCTAATCACCTCTTCTTTCAACTTTAAAAAACCAAAGTTATTTATCTGGTGTGCAAAATCAGTTTCTAACATTACCTAAGAGGTGTTCTAGAAACTAAAAGCTATTTAGAATTCTACTGTGAAAAACCAAAGTAAGGTTTCAATTTATCAGCAGCTTATCTGGACTAACAACTTTCCATGTAGGAGAAGAGTTAATAGTAACAGAGAATGAAAGCAGAGTAAATTCAAGATGAGTAATTTAAGCTTCTGTTCCTCAAACTAATTTAGGAATCATAACAGAACTTCGTGAAGATATAAAGAACATTGAATCTCAAACATTTTGTATTAATAAAACTTAAAATAACTGAAGACAGCAGGTCATCACCATCCGTCTTCTCCAAATGTCATCTATATCCAATAAGAAAGCTTATTAAATGAGTAATAGGAAAGAGGACTCAAAAATGGCCTAACTTAAAAAAAGAATGTCATGTCTACAGGGGTTTGAGTGGTGATCTGATAGACTCCACAAGATCTGTTAGCAAAGTAAGATATCCACACTTAACTCTCAAATTTTAAGGAGTGCAATGATTATAGGCATTTTTGCAAAAATAAAAGCTTTTGTGTTGGTATGATAGCTGTAAGAAAAAAATAATTGTTGTAATTTTTAAACTACATTTCTCTTTGAGAATATCAATTTTCAAGAGTCTTTCATGGGTGCATATAAAGAGAAAGGATGCAACCTGCAGGTTAAAATACAGATATCAGCCATCTACACTAGACAGAAAAAAACGTGAACTCTGAATCAGCTAAAAATAGCAATCTTTTCTATAGATCTGCCCTCTTCTCTAGGAACAAATGAACAGAAGACTGTAGCAGCACTGCTGATGACACTGAAAACCTCACTGAAGGACATTCAGTATCGAAGAATATACCCAAATAAAGATTTCTCTCTTGCCAACCAGTATTTACCAAGTTTTTTCTGGGCTCAGGTTAATTGAACTGGTTTCAGGTAGTATTTTGTATGATTAAAGGATCTAGGAAAGGAAGAAAATTGTTCTATCAGGTTGCAGTAAAAATGAAAAAGCTTAGGACCAATCATATATCAGCTCTCCAAGGCAAATACATAACCTGTGTATTTCTTCAGAAGACAAAGATTGCTTATAACAGCTACAGCTCTAAGTAAATAGGCATGCCCCAGTATAAACTGATTTTATCACATATAGACAGAGATGAGTGTTCAGCATCACTATGAATATAAGTTAAAATACTTCTAGAATACTTCTCATGAGTCACTCATCTGAACTCCTCTGCTGTTTCCTCCCCACTCCTGAGGGAATGAGGTGGAGTCAGGAAAGAGAACAGTCTAAAGCAAGAAATTACTACCTTTCTTCCCAGTTTTGTTCTGTTTATTCCAGTGCATCTGCAGAATAGTTTTAACTCCTGGACTCCACATTTCTGCTTCTAAGGACAAGCAAAATAGCTATGCTTGCACCTCAGGATACCATAGGCAATTCCTACTTTTTCTCATGCAATTACACAGCCTCGGTTAATCTAAAGAACATAGTCACATATTATCTTTGAAGACTTTGCAATTAATAAAGTCCAGTATCTGAATAGTCATTTCAGCAGAAACTGAAACACAAATACAAAGAAGAAAAATAATCCAGCATTCATTCTAACTTTTCTCAATTGGAGCAGTGTAAGAAAAATTAGTAATAAAAAATGGCTGTGATTCAGACATAAACTTCAGTTGTATACTTAAACACCCTGTAACATTAAAAAAATATTTCAGAAATATCATCTGATCAAAGAGCAATAAAGCACCTTAAAAGTGTTAAAAGTCTAATAAGCAATTTTCTGTTTAAGACTTCCCTTTTATATATCTGAACAATACAACTGCTGACAAACTCTTGGTTGAAAGATCATACAGCCACCATAGTAGAAGGTAAGTAAATACCTTGAAAAAATTATCTCCAAAGTCTGGCAATCAAGCTGTGCACAGACCAAAAACCAGAAAAGCAAATGCAAGTCCTATTTCTCTTAAAAGAAAGTGAAACTATGAGGGTCATGCATCTTCCAACACCGTTTTCTAGCTAGGATATCACCCAGCACGCTTTCCTTTTAGGCCAGATTTAAATTCAGTGGCAGGAGGAGGTATCTTGTGCACTTTCAGTGTATAACCCTGTAATCAAAATCAACAATTCATTCTTACACTAACACACAATACATAAAAGAAGTCCTCCAGTCTGTCTGACTTCACAGTCTCAAGGTACTGGGTAGAAAATGTGTGTGCTCAGATTTATCAGCTGCACCCAACTGCAGCCACCTCTCTGTCTTTTGAGAAACAGAAGGCAGCTATTACACCCAACAGCTTTCCTAAATAACAACCATATGAGTCTGATGGTGGTATTGTCAGTCTTGTAAAATTGACTAGAAGTCAAAACAACTCCTCTTTCAGGGAAGTAAGACCACAAAAAGGTGTGCCTATCCACATACATTGTTATGAATCGTTAAGGTAAGTTTGCATCCATGAAGAGAAACAAAGACGTTGACAAACTACTTTAGGTACTGTGGCATGGATTTTAGACAGAAGACAGGTTGTTTTTTCTTTTTTGGAGAAGGTAAGTGAGAGATGACTTCTGCTGGAAAATGGAGAAAATATCATCTTAAAATATCCGTTTAGTCAAAGAGAGAAGCAGGCAAAACACTTCAGCATTTGTTAAACCCACACAAACACAAAATTATTAGCTGTATACTCAAAGGTTTTGCAAGCATGACAGCTTTAAAAAATGTTTTTGTAACACAAAAAGCAAGATTTGTTAAAAGTATTTCCACCTGTTGGCAAGGCAGAGGCAGAAAAGACACGGATAGGAGCAATTCTTCTGGCCTCCTTAGCTCCTTCCAGCTCAGATCATGTCCACAGCCAATTTTGGGGTTTGGCATTGAAAATTGCATCAATTACAATAACAACCACAGTGTCCTTCCAGGAATAATTACTGAGGGCAGCAATTTTAGCTGTGCACACCAGCTCTAAAAGCAGAGTTGACAAAAACAAAACAAAAATCAAAGGCTCAGTCTCAGCAGTCCCTGTTTGCTCTTTCACATGTCAACCATCCTCTCCCAGCACACCCAGCCAGTTGCTGGGAGGTGAGGCTGGACAGGAATGCCAACAAGAGCAGAGCAAAGATAACAACCCAGACACATTGGAAGACCAGCCCACTGTCACAGCTGGCACTGACAGCCTGATGCTTCAGGAAATGATGCTATTACATTTTCCCAAGGAAAAGAAACAGGTAGCTTGGCTGGAGCAAATGAACAACTGCAGAATTCCTAATCATAGTTTTGTATCATCTATCACCTTGCTTTGAAAGTGTTTATACCAATAGTGTACACACTCCTATAAACTAACTAAAATATGATCCTAAATTATATTAGTGCAGCTGGTAAAACAACCAAGAGAATTCCCTTTGGGCCTGTGGGCGCACGCACACACTGAGAAGAATTTGTACATCTCCTTTGATCTACTTTTCTACTGATCTATAGTCACGCTCCAGATGAACAGAGGAAGTGCTGATTTTACATATTTCCTCTTTGAAAATTTCTTCCTGCAATACTGTTCCCGCAGAGAAAAAAAAGGAATCAAACTCATTATTCATTACAGAAAAACTGGCCCACATCACAGAAGGTCAACGTAACATTGCCTTATTTTTCACATGCAATGGGTTTGCTCTTCCCCCTTCAGTAGGAATGAAGGGGTTTGTGAATAGTGCATCACTGGGGATTCAAGGACACACAGTATAACACACAAGAGCACCATAAGCCTTTTAGAGACTGCATCCTTGAATACCAGAAATTCCCTGGGATTTTCTGATGTATGGCATAGCAGGCTTCTTCTGTCTCTGATGCACTGAAACCAATTCTCTATGTTAGTATCCCAAGGAAAAGAAGCAATTCTCACCTGGCAGCTGCTTACTCAAAAAAACCCAGAGTGTGATCTTTCATTGCTACATGGAAAAAGAACAAGCCCCAGCTTCCCTGGATTTGTATGCTTTTCTGGTTTGTTTTGAACAAACTGCTGTTTCTCCAGCAGGTGATTAGGAACACATTACATTTGGTCTGTAGGGACAGTTGGCTTCCCCACAGAGGCTCATTTCACTGGATGGGCTATAAACCAATAACCTTTATCCTTCCTTTGCTCTTTTTCCAACCTTGGTTCTTCAGCTGGAAGGCTGGAAACCCCCTTAAAGGAAAGGCAGCATAATGCAAAACACCCAGATTCAGCACTGGACAGTGCTGGTGTGGAGACCGAAAATGAGGAGGTTCTCACTGGAGCCAAGAAGTCTGGCACAAAGTTTATCATTTCCTCATTACAACTCTGCTGGGCTGCCATGCTGCTGAGCTTCTGGGGAAGAAAATGGTAGTCAGGTAGATTCCTGAAAATGAGAGTTGCTCTGCTGCCTACAGTGAGTGACCACTCTGATTCAATCCCAGTCTCCACTATACTGATGACATATAAAAGCCATCATTGCAGCATGTGTGATGAGCTTGGGATGACAGACAAATCAGTTAGTCCTCTCCAGGTCACAGCAAGGTTATTCTTCTAATACTATTCTTTAACATAGATGTGCCCATTCTTCTCTTTTTCCACTTCTTTCCCCTGTAAAATTAATTAGCTAACTAAATTTTTTCAGCACCATTTCAGTTAACACTGGAGTATGCCTTGCTTTTGATGCTCCAAGTTATGTAGAAAGACTAAGGAAACCTGAAATTGCCTAAGAGCAAATGAAACTACAGAGATGTGGGTTCATAAAAAAACACCTCCATTTTAGCAGATAAGAACAGTAGCAGGCAGCCATATAAAAACGTAACACAAATTCTAGTGTTCTACAAGACATACTACACGCTTGAAAAGTGATTCTCATGACTGAATTTTTATCCTGTACCACTTAACACATTTTATGCAGAAAAGTCAAGTCACTTATGCCAGTCAGAAGAGGACTTTCAAAGTTTTATGTCACCAACCACATCAACCCTCATGGGTAAGTTGCCATAGTTACAAAATGTTTGCTTTTATACATTTGTCAGAAGTTCCTAAGGAATTCCCACATGACCAAAAGCAGCAGTGGATGGGAGTGCTCCACCAACATTTAGGAACTTGAGTCAGAAACACATACCATTTCCGCTCAGACTATTATCTGGGAAACACTAAAAAAAATGATTCATACCATTTTGAGCCATGGAAGGGAGAAAACAAACATCATATTCAACTATTTAAATCCTTCACTGATGACTCACATCAGTTTAGAACATTTCTAGAACCAGTTGCTTTCCTCAAGTAACAAACAGCAGTTGCCTATTCAAAAAAATTAACAAGACTGACAGATCTGCTTTCAACAGAACCATTCAACTATCAGAGAATTTAGTAAAAAGGAAAGAGTTGGGGTGGGGTTTTTTTGCCCCCCCTCCCAAAGCACAAAACCCAAGCAGCTCAGTGGATCTATCTCTGCTAGCCAAGGTCAGAAAGCTCACTGACTTCTAACTGCTAATTATGCTTATTCAAGTTTGATTTTAGCTTCGCAAGAATCAGCTGGGATATGCTGCTACAGCAAACAGTCCACTACCTGTCCTGTTTCAGCAGTATTAGCAGGGTTTTATCTTAGTCCATGTTTTGCTTGGACTCACAGTTGTGCTACTGCAGCAGCAAATACTAACAAAATGTTAATCCAGTCACAGAAGCAAGAAGATATAACCAATTAAGAGTGAGAAGTAATGAACACCCTGTGAAAAACTAAGAAGCAGAGCAGAGCAACGCTTCCAAAGAAGTGTTATACATCACTAACTGGCTTCCATTGCTTAAATGACCATAAGGGGAAATAACACAGGTTGGACTGAGGAAGATAAAACCTAAGTAGGAGCAACCATACAGTACAGGCTGCTTTACCTCTATTAGAAGGGCACCAGGAAGAGAACACTTCCAAATCTGACCATCTTAGGGAATGCAAGTTTACTCAGCTTCAAATGTATGTCTGCTATTCACTCAGCCTGATAAGTAAAAGAACTAAAATGCATTATCTAGAGGAAACTATTTAGAATGACAGTGATAGCAGCATATATTTTCTAAGAGGACAACACAATTTCTGCTATTCAAAATTCTATGATTTTTTCAAAAAGAAAAGGACTACAAAATCTACTCCTTCAAAACACCTATTCTATACCTCTGTCATTACTGAAAGTCTCCTAGTAGAAAGTTGAGGGAGTCAGTAATACTGAGGAGAGGAAGAGGCTGAAATATTTCCTAGTTCCAGAAGAAAACAGAAAAACTGTGGCCTTTAGAAGTTTCTGTTCAGATTTTCCTACTCATTAGTCATGTGATGGTACAATCTGCCTACAGCCCAGTCTCCCCCTCCCTGTTCCACCCAGGGATGAGTGTTGTTGCAGGGAAAGAGGAGGCAAAAAAGGGGGCACACTTTAGTGATGAGGGCTTTTTTCCCAGGATGGAATTTGGGAGGGAAAGGTCCTGAACATATTAATTTTCTTTAGAAGATTTCTTTTAAAGAAAACTTTTTTCTTAAATCAGTTTTCTCTTACAGAAGAGTTATAAGAGTTGAAACAAACTTTTAAATAAATATTTAACTATTATAATACTAAAAAATGCATATAACTAACATTCCTACTACTTTTAATTCAATACTTTTAATTCAGTTTTTGGTAGATAGGAATAGACTGTGACCACAGAAGCCACAGTTCAGCTGGCTTGCTCACATGTGACATTTTGGTTTCCATACATACCAGGAACTCAAAATACTACATGTAAGTGAGTAGAATAAATACCAGTTGCTATGGATACCACTTTTTTTTTCTCTCTCCAGCATCTAAATACTGGACACAAATTATTATTGATTATCTTTAAAACAGTGTGTGTCAATAGCTACCTCAAGCATCAGGATTTGCTGCTTGGGGAAAACTAAACTTCCTAAAAGTTTTTAGGAACCCCTTATATCCCCCTCGTGTCCAAGAAAAAGCTCCTTTCTGGCAACTGGAAACAACACTCTAGAAAACAGGTCTGGAGAAAATCCACATATTCATGGACACACATACAGGCACTTTTACAGGATGAGAAAGCTCGTCTAAAACCTCTGCAGCTGCCAAAATAGATGTGGCTTTTCCCAAACTGAGCAAGGGGAAACACAGCTGCAGACAAGAATCTTCCCTGCCTGCTTCAAACCTCCCAAGGAGTCCTCTCCACAATGCCCACCAGGGAAGCAGCTCTCAGGAGGGCTCTTACACATCACTACCGGATAAGAGCACACACACACAACCTTCAGTCCTTAGTTACTTTTCCTATCAATTTTTCAATGTTGTATTTACAAGATTAGAAAGCACTTTGCTTAAAAAGTCTACTAACAAATGGTAAAGTGTCTTACTTTAGAATGCTAATTAAACTTTTACCAGCCTAGAAGTCTGTTTTGTTTGTAGGCTGCTTTTATTTTATTTTTTTTAAAGTGACATTTGAAAAAGTGTATGAGCCTGATTTTAACTGCTGGTCACCAGACAGACTCCTCACTCCTCCCTTCCCCACATGATCCTTGCACATTCACATCCCTTTCCTGAGCCAGCACAGGCAACTTGTATGGCCCAACTGCCCCTTTTTGCTTTTATTTTTGCTGGTGAATTGTGTGAGCCAGCTTACCACGGGCCTGCAGCTGTGGGAGCATTCAGACTGCTCACTGCAACAGACAGTGATGAGATGGCTTCACAAACCCACACCCATCAACCATGTATCACAACTACTCCATTCCTTGTATCTTCCCTAAAATACCTCAAAACAGTTTTCATGACACCTGAACTTTTCCAAACTTGGACACTATTACGACCAAGTAAATCACTCCTTAAATTCTTTCCAATTACACAAAACCATAGTTATGCAAAGAATTCAAGTTTCTCCTCCCACAATTCAATATGTAAATTATTCCTGGTAAATTTCCTTGGAAAAAAAAGAAAGCATTTTGCAACATAGAAATTTCACAGATTGTGTTAATCAAACTGTCCCTACAGTACTAACAGTATTTATAAAGCATATGGCTTTATAAAGAAAACACTAGAGAATTTTAGGGGCCAGACTTAAAAAAAAATCAGACAAAACCAATTATGTATCCAGAATCCACACACAAGCAATTTATGTATTAAATACAAGCACCACAAGGTAGTTACAACTTTTACACAATTATCCATACATGATTTAAAATTTGTGAGTTTGGAGGGTGGGGGGACTCTTTTGTTTTTTCAATCAGGATTATTTTGGGCTTCATTTCTTCCAAAATCTTCCTAACTGGCTTCAATCAGTGATTTGTTCAGTTAAGACGACACCTAGAGGAGAACTTGTGAAGTAAATTATGGCATTCCTAAGAGCCAACAAATTGCATTATAAAGGAATATTATCATACAGAATCAGAAAGCTGGTATCAAAACACAATACATAATATACAATACACATGAGCTGCATATTACTTATTAAAAATATTAAGAAAATTAATTTCTATACACCGTTGCCTCAGCAAATGAGTAGATATAAAAAGGGAGAATATTTGGTCAAGTTTTGTGGCAAAAATGAGGCCACAGGACATCTTGTAAGCAATTGTTTTCTACCACTGCTTGGCAAGACAACTTTTATTTTATAAAAGCATTATGAAAAGCAAATACCAGGTTTCTATAAAATATAAATATAGTAGGAACACGTTAACATTTAGTAACAAGAAGCCAGTAATATGGTTAGGAGTAGTCCTGTTTGTTTATCTCTTACATACAAAGCTGTGGACTGTCTTCCCCAGAAAACACCTCATGCAGCCAGCATGCTCATAACGCAGACCAGTGAAGAGAGAACACCACGGAACTCATGAACTGGTTTACAAACTAAACCAGAGTCTAGAAATATATCAATCAACTTACACATCTTGGTTAAAAAACACCATAGAACTATGAAAACATAACCTTTAAATCATGCAGATATAAATTTTTATAGCCTTGACTCAGCTGGTGTAACCTTCTCCCCTACAGATTATTTCAGGCCCTAGAAAATAAAGGCAACCAACTATTTTTTCAGAAGTGTTGATCTCCCAAGTTTCTTCTTGGATGTACACTGACACCTCATGGCCATTTAAAAAATATTTAAGGTCTACACTCAGTTCTGGTTTTCTCTCTTTTTTGAAAGCTCCACTTAATTTTCTTTTAATGAAATGTTGTCCTCTTTAGTAATGTAGATGACATTATTTGGTCTATTGCTCCTTTTCTCTTAGTAAGAAACCACTTAGCATTAATTTTTGATGAGCAGTGAGGAACTCTGCCTCTCACAAACACTGAATTGTGGAAGCCAGAAGGACAAGGTACCTCTTCTCTCCAGCTTCAGGCCCTCCAAACTGCAGAGAAGCAACCACAGTCGCTTTAACTCTTCACAGAACAGAGACCAGGAAGATAAATTTGATTACAGCCACATGAAGAACGAGACTGGGAATGTTCCTCCCCAAATGACACAAACAGCTGCTGGGTAAATTTCTGGCACTACACAAAAGCTTTTACTCTTTGAAGTACATGAAAACCTTCATAGTTACACACGATTACCTAAGAATATTAACGAAATTCACCACTCCCAGTTCAGTTCACAACAACATAGCAACAAGCTTTATCTAGCAATGCTGCACCATAGAAAACAAATGCAAAAATTGCTTGTCCCAAATGCAAAATGCTTCCCCCTCCAGATTCTCATTCTGGAAGTAGAAGTATATTACTCTTCACTCTTTCCAACAGCCTGTCATGTATGAAAAAAACACCAAACGTCTGCCATTTCTTCCTCCTTGACTGAGGCAGGAAAACCAAAAAAAACACCACCATCCACCAAGAAAAAACTCTGTGGCATATCTATATAAACAGTCAAGTCACACATTACATATCTCAAGACTGATAATCTGACAAATTACTCTTTGCTAACTGCAATTATAAAGTCTTCAACTGTGAAAAATAAAGAGTAATATACATATAATAGGCCTGTAATGTTATTTGCTAGGGGTATTACCAACTCTTTTAAAATATTGTAGAGCCAACTGAATTAACATTATCCAAGAAATGTTAATATCCACCAAAAAAAAGACTCATTCTTTTGAAATATTTATCTTTACCTAAATATGCAAGATAAAGCCATTTAGAGGATATTGTCACGATCTTAAAAACAAAGAGCAGCTACATTATATCATTTCTTTAGAGATGCTACTTCTAATTTCTTGATTTTCTAAGAAAGAACACTTGAATGCTATTAATCTAATAGATTAATTCTATTCATTAATTCTAACATTAATGAACATGATATTAATACTTTTGGAAAATCTGAAAAATTTTCCATTTTTAAAAAATAAAATTATTAAAAGTAAATGTAAAAATAAGCCTTTATTCCATCTCTTTTTCCAAGTCTAAGGGTAAAGATTCTCAAGTATTTACTCTTAATACAAGCTTTGTTTCACACATTTTGAAGTGGAATTCCTGTAGCATCAAAATGTAAGCAAGAAGGACAAAAAAATTCACTTTCCATACCAGAGAAACATCCAACCAACTTCTTGTCCCACAGAACTCCTGGTTTTAACAGAGATGGAACAAGCAAACTGCCAGTCAGCATATTTTTACAACACATTCCCTCCCACCCCTGCCAAAAAGCAGCAGCTGATAAATTCCATTCCTCATGGCAGGGAGCTTACTTTTCAGTCATTACTATCACCATCTGGTCAGCAGCAAGGGAAATATCACAAGTAATCACATTTATAAAAGATTAAAATGAGGTCATCTTGAAGTGCACACTGGAGAAAGAATCTGAGGTAATACACTTAAAACTTATTCTGCTCCACATTGTTTGCATTAAAGAGCTACCACAACATTTGCACAAATACTAGACCACACATACTAACTGCCACAGGCACCCAACTTTTAAACTCAGCCAAAATTCAGACCCAGGTTTTCTATACCAGGTGGCAGAATCAGTTAAAAAACTGAAAAAGAAAAAACGGGAAAAGAAAAAATTTTAACAAAACCAACCAACCAACCAACCCCCAAACCAACAATGAACTTCCACCCATCTAGTATTACTGAGATTAGGAGAAAAATAAATTTTATCTTCATCTGTTTAATCCACACTTCCAGTAACTTAAGTTATAGCACCCTAAATGTTATATAGCAGCACAGTATTTTATAGCTGGTACTGAAATTTTGGAAGATCAAAGAAAGAAACCTGCACCATTCTGGTACCCATTACACACAAATAATGGGTATGTTAAAGTCTCTTATCTGTACATGAACAATGTGTTTGGATAGCTTGTAGCTGTCTGGTGACCCAGTTTTCTGAATAATTGTTATTTACCCTAAAAGAACAATTTCCAGGCATAAACAATTCCCACAAGATGTAAAAGGTGGACTGCATGCTCCACCCAAAACCGCATTACCCTTCTTTCAGCAAGTGCATTTTGCATTTTGGAAATACTGTACGTAGCTAGCACTGTATTTCCAGTATTTCTAAATAAGGACGTGCATCACTTTTGAATCAGCACAGGAGCAAAACAGGATTTATCAGCTACCATGGTTTTCAGTTTCTAAACTAAATCACTATAAGCCATCACCTTCACAGCCACTTCAATCCCATGAAAGATGTAAGGAGGAGAGGGGGAACCCAACACTTCTCCCCAGGACATTTGTCAGGACACTTCCCTTTCAATAGTAAGATTTGCATTAAAATTGCCCTAGTTTGATTCCATGACAGGCCAGTCAAGAAAAACAACCACCAGACATATAAAACTGTAAAAGATCAGATGAGGGGACAAATCTGGAACCTGATCTTCACGCAGGCCCCAAATTACAGGAGACATCTGCACCACAAAGCAGCTTGGCCTCCAGATTTCTAGCATGTGATGTTAAGGAACTAAGAGAAGATGCAGCTCTTCAAAACTGTAAAAATACAACTGATATCAGCACTACAAAACAGAACCCACTTTATTATTATTATTATTACCAAAAGACATTTAACAGGATGATTAAGGAGATATAAAATCCACTTGATCTTGAGTTCGAGATCCTCAGGGCAGCCAGGAGGTGCACAGCAAGCTCACTACCTTGGACATGAGGAGGGCAGACTTTGGTTTCTCCAAGGACCCCTTGGCAGAGTGCCATGGGATAGAGCCCTAGTGGGAAGAAGGGCCCAAGAGAGCTGGATGATATTCAAAGACTGTCTCCTCCAGGCTGAAAAGCAGTGTATCCCTACAAAGTTCAGGAAACAGTGAAGAACACCAGAAGGCCTGCATGGATGAACAAGGAACTCCTGGACAAACAAACACAAACAGCTTACAGATGGTGGAAGCAAGGACAGATAGCCTGGGAGGAATACAGACAAACCGAACAGCCAGGAATCTGGTTAGGAGAGCTGAAGTACTGGCAGAGGTAAATCTATCCAAGGACATCAAGGGTTAAAAAATAAAACTCCTTTAGGTACATCACTGATAAAAGAAAGACTGGGGAAAATGTAGGTTGTCTCAGGAAAGATACAGGAGACCAGGGCGTGTAGAAGGCTGGGGGACTCAGTGACTATTTTGCCTTGGTCTTCACCAGCAAGTGCTCCAGCCACACTGCCCAATCTGCAGAAGGTGAAAGCAGGAACTGGGAAAAAGAAGAACTTCCCTCTGTAGGAGAAGATCAAGTTTGAGACCATCAAAGAAACTTGAAGGTGCACAAGTCCATGGAACTTGGTAAGATACATCCATGGGACCCGAAGCAACTGCCTGAAGAAGTGGCTAAGCTAATCCATCATATTTGAGAAGTCATGGCAGTCTAGTGACGTTTTCACTGACTGGAAATAGGGGATATAATTCCCATTTAAAAAAAAATAAATAAGGAAGCCCCAGGAAACTACAGGCTGGTCAGTCTCACCTTAGTGCCTGGCAAGATCCTTCTTGAAACTGTGCTAAGGCACATGGAAAATAAGGTGGTGATTGGTGACAGTCAGCATTGGCTTCACTGAAGGCAAATCATGCCTGACAAATTTGTTGGCTTTCTATGATACGGTTGCAGCAGTGGTGGATGAGAGAAGGGCAACAGACATCACCTACCTGGACTTGTGAAAAGCATCTGGCACTGTCCTGCACAATATTCTTGACTTTAAACTGGACAGACATGGATTTGATGGATGGACACTCCGTGGATAAAATATTGGCTGGATGGCCTCACTCAAATAGCTGCGGTCAGCAGCTCAATGTCCAAGTGGAGAACAGTGATGAGTGATGTCGCTCAGGGGTCAGTATTGGGGCTGGCCCTTTGTAACATTTTGTCAGTGACATGGACAGTGGGGTCAAGTGCACCCTCAGGAAGCTTGCCAGCAATACCAAG
>VZRX01007991.1:118961-146756 GCA_013398075.1 Notiomystis cincta | reverse complement strand
TGGTGTGGTGTGGTGTGGTGTGGTGTGGTGTGGTGTGGTGTGGTGTGGTGTGGTGTGGTGTGGTGTGGTGTGGTGTGGTGAACACACTGGAGTAAGGGATGCCACTCAAATGGAGCTTCACAGGCTTGAGAGGTGGGGCAGTGTGAACCTCATGTGGTTGAACAAAGGCCAAGTGCAAAGTCCTGCATGTGGGTTGGGCAGTTACACAAGTACAGACTGGGCTGGGAATGGATTGAGAATAGCCCTGTGGAGAAGTACTTGGGTGTGTGGGTACACAAGAAGCTCACTGCAACCCAGCAATGTGTGCTTGCAGCACAGAGAGCCAAATGTGTCCGGGCCTGCAGCAAAAGCAGTGTGGCCAGCAGGCCAAGGGAGGTGATTCTCCCCCCCTGCTCTGCTCTTGTGAGTACACCTGGAATGCTGTGTCCTGCTCTGGGGCTGCCAGCACAAGAAAGACTTTGACCTATTGGAATGAGTCATGGGGAGAGCCATTAAGTTGATCACAGGACAGACAGCAGCACCTCTCCTACAAACAAAGGCTGAGAGAGCTGGGGCTGCTCAGCCTGGAGAAGAGAAGGCTCCAGGGAGACCTTAGAGCAGCTTTCCAGGACCTAAAGGGGGCCTACAAAAAAGCTGGAAAGAAGCTTTCCACATGGGTACGCAGTGATAGGACAAGGAGGAATGGCCTTAAACTAAAGGAGGGCAAGTTTAGATTAGATATTAGGAAAAAAATCTTTACTGTAAGGGTGCTGAGGTGCTCGAACAGTTTTTTCAGAGAGGCTGTGGACTCCTCATCCCTGGAAGTCTTCGAGACCTGGATGGCTGGAGATCTGAGTAACTTGGTTTGGTGGGAGGTGCCCATGGAAGGGGCACTGGAACTAGATGAACTTTTAAGTCTCTTCCAACTCAAATCATTCTGTATAGGGAAAGAGACCAATGGATTCCTCTCTCTTTGGGGAAAATAAAAATAAGAAAGTAAGGCTCTTCGGAGCACTTCAACAATGCTATGAGCAATTTTACTATTGGAAACTAGTGAAAATATAATCACTTTTCTCCCTGTGAGGACTAACTTAAAGCCTTACCCCTGAGAAAGGTACAATGTTGCAGGCCCCTGCTGGCTTCACCACACAGTACCAAATCAGGATGCAAGGGTTGACTGCATAGACTGATGGGAGCAGGCAGAGGTTCTGCAAACCTCAGTATGTTCCCTACTAAGGGATGGCTACTTCTAACCTAATTGCAGTCCTGTATCAGGTAAACTGAAGCATCTCTGCGTTTAGAGAGGCTTCCTGGTTCTACTTTTGTTTTGTTTTGTTTTGTTTTTTCTTTGTTTTGTTTTTTGGTTTTGGATGGTTGGGTTTTTTAATATTTTTATCAGTTGCAGGGTTTTCTAAGTATCAACAAAATTGTTCAGATTCAAGAAGGAAAAAACTCCAGATTACTCAAGCTCACTGGAAGTTAAGAACTTCACCTATATTCAAGTGTGTATCAGTTACAGCAGTTGCACAGCTTCTCAGTGAAAATTAAGGTTTATGAGGGTAGGGCAGGGGAGGCAGACAAGGAAAAAAAATCTGACATAATGATAATACCCAGTACCTATGCAAATCTTGATGCTTCTTAATCATTAAGCCACTTGACCTGACTTTATATCTAGGTTGTCCTAATATCATTGTTACTGCTCCCAGAACCTGGTGCTTTCAAACTGAAATAATATGAACCTTCTTGCCACCTCTCCATTACTGGCAAGAAGTATTGCTGCTGTTTGTTTCTACATCACAGTCTACACAGAGATACGTGGAACAGGCTAAGAAGAACATGCTAAGTGACAACAGCCTCCAATTGTCTAACCTGGTGGTAGCAACACAGAAAAAACTCAAGCAGGTGCTATTTCTTTCAAAGCAGAGGTCTTCTTCAATATAGAACCAGCACAGTAAAAAATCCAAATTAATATGAACTCATGAGCATGCAGCCTGTTGGTCAAAACTGGCCTTCTCAGTTTTTATTCATTTTTTTTCAGTAATAATCTGAAATTAAGTACACTAGCTTTTCAGGTAAATTAACTTTTAAAGTCAAGCATTAAAAACTGCAATGCTTTTAGAAAAATCCACAATAGTCCATGTATAACCAGTTCTTCCTCAACAGACAAGAAAAAGATGGGATTTACATCTCTTTAAGCTCTTATGATTTTTTTTCACTATGCCAGGTTTACATATCTTTCCTTCTATAAGTGTTTCAACTTACCAAGAGGAATCAACAAAAGAGTGTAGAAGCTTAAAAATGTTTTGCCCCCCGCCAAGAGCAAAGAAACTACTTCTTTGAGACCTATACAAAAAAAATTACAGAAAACCTGTGCAAGTTGGGAAGAAGAGAGGTTTTCTATCACTAAAGCAGTTATGTGAGCAAACTCTAATTTAGACTTGTCAACAGGGACTACTTTGTTCAGAGAATCCATAGATACTACACTGGCAATAACAGTATAGGATAATCTCCTCTAGGGAGATTCTAGCCCTAGGGGAGAGCTTCACACTAATGCTCTTTTTACAGTTTCAGAACTACTTTTAAGTGTAAAGAGTCTTGATCTATTTTCCCATGCTAGGAGGAAGAATGGAAGTAGCTGAACTAGTCTAAACCAGAAGGCAGCAGACCAGTCAAGAGTCACTGTCATGGTTAAACAGCAAAACAGGCTTCAGTTAAAAAAAATAACATCTGTAATTTCAAATGAAACAATGATGTTTAGTCTTGAAACTGGGACATATAAAACAGAGTTCAGAATCTGAAGCAAAAACATGTAAGAAATGACAGTGAATGCAGCTTCAGGTACAAAGCTAAAACCCATGGGACTAAAGCAGTAATGGAAGCCGACTTGTGTTTTCTTAAAGGCTTCCATCACCAGTGACCTGCTATATCAACCTAAATCCATTTTTCTAATGGCATTCTACAATCCAGATACTATCAAAATAAATATAGTTAACAAAAAATGTGCTGCTACCAAACAAATGACCTCATACAGTGTACTTACTTTTATACTATCAAAGTTAAATTACAGGCATCACATCATGACAAGTTTCACTTTCTTTTTTTACTTATCCATTTTATTTACATGCCAGAATAGGTAGATACAGTAGTTGTTACCTTGGTCCAAACACACAAAGGACAGAAACTCTGCATACAAAACACTAGCTCAAGGTACTCAGTGTACTGAGTATTGGCTGGGACAGAGGTTAATTTTCTTCACAGTAGCTGTAAATTGGGCTGTATTTTGGATTTGTGATAAAAACAATATTAGTAACACAAAGTTGTTTTAGTTATTGCTGAGCTGTGTTTGCACAGCACCAGTGCCTTTTCTGCTTCTCACAATGCCCTACCAGCAAGCAGGCTGGTGATCTGAAAGCTGGAAGGGACAGAGCTGAGACAGCTGACCCCAACTGACCCAAGAAATATCCCATGCCATATGAGACCATGCTCAGCATATAAAGATGAAGGAAGGAGGATGAAGAGAGTGTTTGGAGTGATGGCATTTGTCTTCCCAAGTCATTTTTATGTGTGATGGGGCCCTGCTTTCCTGCACATGGCTGAACACCTGCCTGCCCATAGAAGTGGTGAATGAAGCCGTGAATGAGTTCCTTGTTTTGCTTTGCTTACATGCACAGTTTTTGCTTTCCCTATTAAACTGCCTTTAGCTCAACCCACAACTTTTTTTATGTTTATGTTTCTGATTCTCTCCCCCATCTCACTGGTGGAGAATGAGCAAGTGCCTGCAAGGGGCTGACTGCCCACCAGGATCAAACCAAGCTAGAAAACGGCAGAATTGAGGTAATGTACAACCTTGATACATTTATCTTAAACAGAATTAAGTCAGTGCTTAATTACACATCCCTACTACTTTGAAAGTTAGAGGCATATGTGTCTTTTCATTAAGAAGTCTATCCACAGTATCAGTTCCCCAAGATCTCGCAACACTTTGGATATTCCTTTATAAATCAGTTCTGGAAGGAGTCCAATGAAACTTACATCATAGAACCCACACTGGATTTCATTAAATTTACTTATTTTGCTATTTTAATAAATAACAAAAGCACTTGAAGAACATTAAGAGAACAAGGAAATACACAACAGGAAACAGAGCACTTAATGAAATTATACAGAAGTGTCTTACCCTGTAAAATGCCATGTGACTCTGGTAGCCTTTATGCATCATGAGACAGGAACACTTACACTGGAGTTGAAATGGCCACAGGCAAAATTAATTCCTAATTTACAGGAAAGAAAATTCAGAACTTAAATCCTCTTTCACTAGGTTTAAATATAACCCCATATATCACATGCTGGATATATTTTACAGGAACAATTACTGTCACCTCATAAGTAAACACTTTAAGTATGCTAAAACTGTTGCAATAGTTTACTGAGGCAAACAAAAGTGTACCTTGGGTAATTATTATTTTTTTTCTTTTGCAAAGTAAGAAGTACAGCTGCCATACTGACAGGCCAATACTTCGGGACAGAACTGGCAGTGTACTCAGCAACATGTGACATTTCTTGTGCCAGAGAGGAAATCTCTGGAAGCTTCAATGTATTTCTATAAACAGTTTTAGTCTTTATTGCCATTAGGTTTTACTGACGGATTTCCTCTCTGTGGACCAAAACAAATGAATTACTGTTTTCCCCTCCTCCTCTTACACATGATATTTACAAAGAAAGCCTAGCTTTCACAGATGCCTCCCTTCCACCTGAGGAGGGGCAAAAGGGGAAAGCAGGGAGCAAACCTCAGAAGATTCAGCTTTCACAGTTAAGAGCAGATATAGAATGCAAATGGAAAGGTAACAGCTGTGGCAAGCAGGTACAGAACAATCCAAAATAACTTCATGATTACAACATTGTTTAGATGAGTCTTAATGATAAATTAATTACTTGGGTCAGAAAACAATCCTCAGTCACCTTTCCAAACTGGGTGGAGTAGCATGTGACATATTCAGCCCCAGCAGATCCAAGAACAAAGAGGGACCACTGCTGTAGTTACATGTCCCCAGTGTTTTCTTTGTGCTGTCACTGCATTTATCTTACTGTCCCATAAGCTGACCTACAGAGAACAACTGGCAGAAAGCTAAAACTGTTTTTTGCTAATTCAGCCCCCAGACTTGCCTACTGTAAGATCTGCTGAACAACAGAGCAAGAGAACAGCCAGGAAACTCCCAAGGAAGGGATATGAAGGGAGAGAGACTATTCTAGCAAGAGTTTGAAGTCTTTTTAAACAGCACTTGGGATGGATTTGCAGATGTACCTTGGCTACTGGTCTCGTCTACAAATCAGACCTTTAATCATATTCCCAAATAATGCTGTAACTAAAGTCTTAAATGTCTTAACTTTCTTAGAAAGAAAGTATCATTTTGCTGCTAAGTGATTTTTGTAGTGCTGGAGTCTGTAAGAATCAGAAGATACAGAGTATAAACAATCAGTGGCAATGCTTCATCTTTTCTCTATTTTCTGTACTCCACCATCGTTCCTGTCCACACACAGTGCCCAGCAGGTCACGTAGACAGCACAGCTCAGATGTGTGAGCTGCATGGATGTGAGGACCACCTCACTCCACCTGCAACACTCTCTCCTTAGACACACCAACACCCTTTATCTTACCAAGCAAAGCAATAGATTAGCACAGGGAAGTATTTAAGCACTTTGAGTATTGCTCAAAGTATTGGTTTAATATACTGACTATTTTTATAAGATTGTTCATCAAAAGTTACCCTGGAACGTCTAAATGCAGGATTGAAACATCACTTCTATAATACATTTTGATCTGCCAAATATTGTTTTTTGATCTCAGCATTTTTATACTTGATGTTTATGTTCAGACATGTGCTTACATTGTATTGTTTTGGACTGAAGATTATTTCTAATCATGGAATCACAGGATGGGTGAGGTTGGAACAGCTTACAATGGGTGATCTGGTCCATCCTCCCTGCTCAAGCAGAGTCATCCTAGAGCACATGGCACAGGATTGCATCCAGACAATTCTTAAATATCTCCAGTGATGGAGACCCCACAATAATTTACAGAATCCAGAATATCTAAACTGAACAGCAGAATGATGGGGGAAAAAAGCTTAGTTTGGACAGTTCTTTCATCCTAGAAATTTTCAGTCAGTCTTTCCAAGCAGTCATGTTACTCTGAATAATTATTTGGAATATTGTATGTGAATGTACCAGGAGTGTAAAGCAATATTCTAACTTTTTCAGTTTGAAAGGAAGAAAAGAGAGTGATTAGTGGAAATCACTTTAAAAACAAGCAAACAAACCAACCAAATCCCAGGAGTAGCAATATCAAGCCTTGTCACTTGGTGGCAGCACACCAAAGAAAACCGAAGCACTTGAGCAAGACTTCTTCCCAGCACATACTCCTTTAATATCTCTTCTACGAGT
Organism: Notiomystis cincta; assembly: GCA_013398075.1. Taxonomy (NCBI): domain Eukaryota; kingdom Metazoa; phylum Chordata; class Aves; order Passeriformes; family Notiomystidae; genus Notiomystis; species Notiomystis cincta. The sequence continues at coordinate 140,336 of VZRX01007991.1, read as the reverse complement.
GCCAGAATTCCTGGAAGGCTCTAGGCACTCCACATATTTAAGGTGGGCATCTAAATTTTGAAGACTACTGACTTCACATTCAAGGAGAAAGTAAAGGCTCAAAATTAAAAGAGCTTCACTTCAGTCTTTCTGACATGTTTAGAGGCTCACCTACCTCCACCAGAATTGCCAGAAAAGTGCTAAATAGTATTCCCAAACAGGTGCAAGGCTGAGCAAGCAGACAGAAGCAATACTTGAAAGCCTGATATCCCAACTGTTCCTACAAACTGAACAAATCAGAGCACTCTGAGTCAGATGCACCATCGATTTGGATTTCACGCCATCAGAAGAGGCCTGACAACACACCACAAAACTCATTATAGTCCAACATCTTTTCCACCAGCTGAAACTCTTGCCAGCATCACACATGAAAGGCAACACCACACACACAGTAAGTACCCAGCAGTGCTATTGTAGTCAGTGACAATGAAAAAGAACCGATAGTCTTTATCCATTTAAATAATTGATGTTAAGCAAAGGTTAGATATAATTAAATTAGTAATATTTAATAATAATTAAATAATTTAGCAAACACTTTCAAGAAACATTTGAAACTATTATTAAAGAAGCAGGAAAGAGATGCAACAAGAACACAAAGATCTGCTGACTTCCTTCTCCTCTGAGTAATGTTGTAGCAAAGGCTCGTTTATCAAAGGGGCAACAGGATTGGCTTCTTTTCTCTAAAACTGGTCTTCCACACACAGATGTACAAAGACATACAGACTATACAATGTCTTATTTCTGTAACCACATGATAAACAGCTTTGCTTTGCACTATTTGTAATCTACATGCCAAATTTACCAATGACTAATAAAAGATTACCATATGCTATCACACCATTAACACACAAGTTGCACTGACAGTTGCACTGACAGTTCTATTTTCTATATATTAGATCTTTATTAGTATAACTACAAGATTTAAAACACAATCATTTCTTAATAATGATCCCATACAGAAGCAACTAATAAAGTCTTTATAGTACCAAAGGTTTTTTGTACCAAACATAATACTATCAAAACAACTCATTTCTAGAACAAAGAATTTGAGTTTAAAAGAGCAAAATGCTCTTATTCAAGCTTTGGGGAGATAAAGTCATCAGTTTAAGCCAAGCATTAGGAAGTATGATTTGTATCACAGGAGAGTGACTGTGATAGTTAAAAATATTAAATAAACTCAAGCAGAGAAGATAAGCTCTCCCTCCTTTCCCCCTGCCTAACCAAATAGCTTGTATACATGCAGTCTAGTAGGGCCCTTCAATTCTATCAGCTTCATTAAAACTGCACTTTCAGTGGGACACACATGAAACAACAGCCTAATCCAGCATCACAGCAAGAAGATAAAATGGAGACCAAGGGAGAGAGATGAAAGTGAACATGGAAATCAAGAGAAGCGCAGCAGTTTGCCATCAGAGGGAGTACCAGCCTTAAACAAGAGTGTTCAGCTTCCAGGTGGGAGCAGACACACAGCTCTGCTGGGATAATGGACACCAACACAGGTTTAAGGGAGGGCTGGTCCTCCAAATTTTTGTTGCAAAACAGCACATATGGGAAAGAAAAGAAAGTTTTTGTTGAAAACCAGAGCTGCTATACTATTTTATATGTAGAAAGGCATAGCCATGGCATAATGAAAAAAACACTTCAAAATTCCGCCCATTTAAATTACTAATATTAAAAAAAAGTTAGCAAAAATGTGCTTCTGATTCTTTTTTTCAGTAAACTTACTGCCTTCAAAAGGAAAAAAAAAAAGCATTCTATATCACAACACAGAATTTGATTTTGGGTCTGACTGAAATGAAATGGGAAGGGCTAAACAAATAAGGCACATGACTATATATCAACCTGCACTTTATCCCAGACTCTCAGCTCCACTTTGGTGTTGTTCAGTGCCAAGCATGCCCTCAACACACTGCATGCTCCTCAGCATTACCTGCAAGAGCAGATCCTCAGCTGAGGCATGGAGAAAACAGGGGTGAATGATTCTATGTAAAAAAAAGTAATATTCTTCCACCTTCATCACACACAAGTTCCTAAAATATCTTTTCTGCTCCTGAAGAGGGAAGATAAACCACTCAGCATATTCAAGACTGTCAGACAAGGTCTAGACAACAATAAAGTGCTATCAGACCCCATCTGTTTCAGAAAGGAAAATGTTTGCCCATTTACCCATGTCCCAAGTTGCAGAATACATTAACTTCCTCATACACTAGGAAAAAACAGTTCTCTATATTCCACAGGTACTGAAAAAGCAGCAGAGTAGGTCTACAGTACCTCAGTGTATTTTCTACATCCAAACAATGGAGTCATTCATTTCTCATCTTCATATTTTCCTATTTAAAAGTGGTCTCAGCAAAATCAGCAGAGGTCTGGCATCCTTTAAAAATAGTGTCAATTGCATTTTAGTCAGGGGAAACAAAAAAAAGAGACTGCTTCTCTAATTTTAAAAGGAAAGTGAACTAAAATCTGATTGAATCATAGCAAAATAACTCTTGCTGGGGTGGGGAGAGGGAAACACTTTTTCACAGGAATCAAAAGCTGGAGGCACATACTTGGTGTTAAGTACGTTGCCTGCTTAGGACAAGTGTAAATGAGTCATACCATCTGTACTCACATGCAAAGGATAGTCTGGCAAGATAGCAGGGAGAACACAAAGCAATATGACGCTCTGCTGTTAATGCTATGGATGCAGTTAAGCTGGGAAGTAGAGGAAGACTTAGCAGTTAATCCAAGAACTACCTACAGTGACAGACACTGAACACCTTATTGTCTGAATTTCTAATTATTTGTAGAATCCTACACAGAAATCTATAGTACAGAGGTACCTACAAACTCACATATAACAATACTGCAGAGGCTGATTAATGCTGTATAGCACATGAAAACTTCCATCTCACAGAATAATGCAGAGATGTATAAAGTATAAACAGACTGGAGCAAGAAGTCATTGTGGAACATCAATTATTCAGAAAGAAGCTATTTAAGATAACCATTTGTTATAGAGACAATACCAAATGCATTGCCTAAGAAAAAACCAACATGAAAACAACAGAATCAACACTGGCAAGCAGCCTTCTGAAGCAAGTGGTGCTGAGCAGGGTAAAAGCAATAACCACACTGGAAGAAACAAGGAGCTCACAAAGACACAGTGTGAGACTGATCTTAGCAAAGGTGGGGGAAGTCTCATCCAAAGAGATGACTCGTGGCAGTACCTGAGTGAGGGCAGACAAAGCCATCACCAGCGTCTGGAGCAACAAGCACAGAAAGCTGCTATTCCCAAAACAGCTGGGTGGCTGGGGGACCCAAACTCATGGAAGTCATAACCAAGGCTTATCCTGAAACAAAGTACTAATACTGGAAAAACGTGCCAAGTTCAGGTTTCTTCAGCTTTCTTTTAAAAGTCCTGGAAAGTCAAATTATGTGGAAGGCTGAGCTTACCAACATTGTTTTAGTTGTAATAAAAGCAATAGATTTTAAAATACAAAACTAAGCTTTACTTTGGATCTCAGGCTATGTCATTTAACATACGTAGCACGGAACCTTCCATCTTTTACATCTGATGAGAGCCAGGGGTACAAATGATTCTAAAGACTGTTTCAATGTAGCACAAACACAGAGTTCATTTATCATGGTTACATATAAACTGGAGTACTTACAGGAAGGACAACCAGTTCTTCCCAAGATATTCCTGGATATCTTGGGGGCTGGAAAGAGGAGAATAGACATCCATCTGCCGTTCCAAAATCCTTGTGATGACTTGTTTGTATTTACACCAAGCTTTGAGGAGCATGAAATGTACAATTAATTTTAAATGGTATCTCACTATCTCCTCATTTTCATGCCTTCATCTTTTAATTATCTGAGAAAACTGTTTACAATCTTAAAAAAAGATCACTGATGCACTTATGTTGGTTTATTTACTTGATCCTCCAATTTTTGGTCGGTTAAAATCAGGCATTTTATGTCAGAGCATTCTAGAAGTTATATTAACAGCATCTACAACTCCCAGCAGGTTTAGCAGCAGTAGATATTCACAAGGATGTCTGCCCTCAATAATCACAGTTCACTGTAGGTACACTAACATAAAATCAATGCCATTAACATATACATGCAGCTGTGAGCTGGGCTGATTGAGGGGAAGGAGGAGAGGTGGGAGGATGCTATCCTTTGCTATTTCCTCAGTGACTACTATTTACCAAGGATAACCACGCGGAGGAGCTTCACAGGCAAACAAAGCAGTAATTCCAAGCTGTTTCATTATGAATCAGCAGAACTGTCAGAGATCATGGCAAAAGTGTTAGACCATTTTTAAACAAAAGTAAATTAAAAACCAGATGTAATAGTTCTCCTGATGTTGAGTCCTACTCTGTGATTTGCTATTCAGATAAAGGCTTTGAGCTTGAACAGTTCCCTGGCATAAAACAAGAGGTGAAATAATGAACTGACAAGCCTGGAGACTTGTGAACCTATGAAGCATCCCAAATGACATAAGTGAAAACACGTGTTGATCCTCTGATGTTCACATCACTGCTAAAAATGAAAAATGATCAAAGCAGAAGAGGAGTAAAATCCTCTAACAAATCCAGAAACCTTTACCTACATGTTATTTCAGCATGTGCACATGTATAATTTCAAACAATAACTACTTACACAAAAAGCCACATCGACATCGAAAATTCTTATTATATACTTGGAAATGACCCACCTTAAAATAAACCCACAAACAAACAAACTACTGCAGCTCAGACACCATTATGGTCTTCATTTTCACTTTTACAATTCTTTAAGCACTTCAGAGATAATTTCCATTTAAAATTTTGGGAAGAAAACAAAGCAAGCAGAAGATGAATTCTGAACAAACATAACACTGAAAGGACAGATAGAAAACAGCATTGCTCCTTAAGCTGAGGGAAGAAATCTTTACATTTCACACGTCTTTTAGCAAGGTAATTATCTGGATAAAAATAAGGTAGCGTGCTATGAGTCACAGCAGTTCATATATAAATCAATCCATTAAGAAACTTCACAACCAGGACAGACTTGTGTAGAACCTACAGCTACTCTTCAAAAACACTGTATGTAAGACCAGAAAAGAGTAATATTTTCCAATCTGAACAGATGCCTGTCACATTCAAAGAGAAATATAAATCAAGAAGTGATGTTCACAGACATTAAAATCAGAAGAAAGCACAGGTTTGGAGCTATATGAGGATATGTTTCTCCATAGCAGGTGATCTCTCAAAGTCTACAGTCTGGCTTCACAGAAAACTCAGTGCTTAAAACACATGAGAGGACTGAAGAGCTGAAAAGCAGATTATGACTGTGGAACAGAGACTTTCTAGTATACAGCTGTGACATATTTCAGAACATCTGTGGGGAGACAACAGTTAAAAATGGATATTGGGTAGAGGGAGGAAAGAATTGCATACTTTAGGTATCTGCCAAGGCACAAAGATTAGACTTGATCAATAGTATTTATAGGATAGCAGGGTGGCAGTTTGTGAGGTAATCTTTTATCAGCACACCACCTTTAATAAATTGTTTCTTAATTCATGGGTTTTAATCATCACTATTTAATTATCATGTGTCTGTATTTTAACATTTCCACTCTACCTAATAAAAGGGTAGGAAAAATAGGAGGAAGGGTTAGGAGCATTTTAGAAAATACACATAGACAGAATGATAAAACATAAATATTATTTCAAACACAAATGTATGCATTTGCAAGATTAAGTTATAGGCATAAAATAGAATGTCTACTGGAAACATTCAGCTCATGCACTAACAGAAACAAACCATCATAAATAAAAACTTCCTTGGAGTTATTTCTCCCTCCCTGAAAGGAAAACAATACCTTTGAAAAGAATATTTTAAAATTAATTTTTGAAAGCAAAAATAGAAGTACATCCAAAAGGCCTCACTGGATCTTTAAGGAAGAGGAAGTGCCATAATACACAGAAAATAGCAGAGCATAAGGTCATTTCTGTATTCCCAGGGCCAGCAATGCAAATAGCAGTTGTCTTCTTAATCCTATTGACTAGACCTTCTAAGAAAAAGACTGGAAAACATAGCAAAATATATGGAATAAGCTGCTATTTGAATAGATTTAAGAGTCTGCAATTTAATTTAAACACTAGTGCACACAGGGTGGTGTTGTCTTATCAGCCTTGAGGTTATTGTTACAGGACAAAAACATGTTTTTAAGATGGGAAGGGAGACGAGTCAGAATTCACTTGAAACAGAGGCATGCCACATAGGTGTGTCCAAACAAAGCTTTGAGTGTTTAACAAGCTCAGTGATACACAGCTTTCATTCCCCAAAACGCAAAACTCTAAAGGGAACTGGCCAGTAGACTCAGAGGCACATTTTCACATATGGATGTAGCAGCACTTCACCTTACAAGAGGCACAAATCAGTCAACTGCAAGTCAAATATCCGAGTGAAAAACAAGGTCTGCATTTTCCAGTTGTCTGTCATTCCACGGGAAACACAGAGGGTACAACCACACACTTTAGGACTTTCTTACTCCAGGGAAGAATCCAGTTGCTTGGACAGGACACATGGCCAAACATCTCCTTTATGTGCACTCTGTCAACTGCTTAGAGCTTAAATCTTGACTGCCAATTCCACATAAATGTATGAGGAAAACTGCCATTTTTAGCTGCCATGCACAAGTGCCACAGCAGATTCTGCTACATCAATATAGCCTGCAAAAGGAAGAAAATCAGATACCTCTGACTGCTAGAAGTCAGTCACCTTCTCTATCTGACCTGAGGATTGCTGTACATAAGAGCACAATACTGAAGTCCAGCAAGATGTCATCATTACAGGAAAAAGAAGAGTAAATATTTTCTAAAAATATTATGACATTTTACAGATAGTGGAACACTTCAAGGGATGAGAAAAAAGATAGGTTAACTGTTACAGCTAAGTCCACTTGTACAGTGGACACAGATATTCCCAGGAAAATTAATCCCAACCAAATAATGTCATCAATCTAAAGCAGATCACATAAAGCAAACTAAGACCTTGTTCAGTTAAAGTGCCATTACATTGACTAAACAGAATTCACTTCCAAAGTGCATCTGGCTACCTACAATTATCTAGGTGCAATGCACTTAAAAACAAATACAACAGGCTAGACTTTTTTCTTGACCGACAGGAACCCAAGAATTGTGCCACATGAAAATTTAAAGTTTTTCACTTCTTCAGGGTGAAGATAGGGGCCAGATGGGAAAAGACTGTGAGAACACATCTCCTCTTATGAGGAGATACTGTGAGAGCTGGGTCTGCTAGTTTAGAGAAAATGGAGAGGGGATCTCATCAATGCTTATAAATATCTCAAAGGTGGGTGCCAAGAGGATGATGCCAGATTCTTTTCAGTGGTGCCCAGTGGCAGGACAAGGAGCAATGTCCATAAACTAAACCACAAGAAGTTTCACCTCAACACAAGGAACAACCTGTTTTCATTGAGGTGGCAGAGCACTGAACAGGCTGCCCAGAGAAGTGATGGAGTCTCCCTCTCCAGAGACATTTAAAACCCACCTGAGCGTGTTTCTGTGTCACCTGCTCTGTGTGACCCTGCCTGCAGAGGGGGTTGGACTGATCATCTCCAGAGGTCATTTCCAAGCCTAATGATAAGAAGACAACCTTCCAAACACAGAACAGCAAAATGATGTGCACTAAACAGGCTGTAATCCAGCACAATCAAAACCAGACACAAAAGAAACCCCCTATGAAATGACTATTTTAGTATCTCTCCACAACAGCAATGCAATGTTGCAGCAATTTCTCTCAGTCCTGACTGCTTAAATCCCTCCACAGGGAGAAGAAAGCAAGCTACCACTAAATAAGATCACCAGGTGTAACACTTCAGAACAGACAGCTGACTGCTTCACTAACACTTTTTCAACTAATCTCTACCTGTGTTCAGAAGAAATGCAGACCTGGGCAAATCAAAGTGAGTTATCCTGAGTTCTATTTCTGATTTTTGGATGCACTTAAATAGCACATGATAACCTTTACACTGCATTAATTACTTTAATGCACTAATTACTTTACTTTTATTACTTTTGCTATACTTTTTAATCTGTGATTTTATCAGAGTAATTAACAAAGACAGAAATAAAAAAAATATTTTGTTTTAATCACATGTGCCACTACTTAAAATCTTCCAAAAATGTCTCGAGTTAAGTAGTCCACAGTATTTCCTTCATACAACTACACTTAATGAGCTGAATCAATAACTTGGGGTTGGCCACAAAGTCTGTCAAAATTTTAGGATTAGCACAGTTGTGTCAGACTTCATACGAGAAGCTTTTCTTTTTCTCAGCTTCTTCTGGTTTTCAACACTGAACAGACCAATTAAGAGGAGTAATTGTAAAGAAAATACCATTTGTTCCAGAAGAGGCTACTGTCTATTGCTGCTTTCAAACAGAGAGCTTTCACAAACTCGTTCCAAGTGCTTAGCTCATGACTTCCGCCGTGCAGCAGTTTGAATTCAGTCCTCTGGCAACAAATATATACTACTTAAGTGTTATTTTCTGTAATTCTTTGAAAGCAAGTGGATGCTATACTTAAATCTTAGCAAGTTATGTTTGTATCTTTTCCTAATGTAATTTTTAAATCAAAAATTTCCGTCCTGTTCTCTACAGACTCAAGCTCAAACATTCCCTCGAAGTTCCCACAATCCATGCCAATAAACCACACTGAAAATAGATTAACCTTTTGTCTAGTCTTATCACTGAGAACCTTTGTACAACATTATACAAAAAGCACAACAAAAAGTACTCTGTATCTCCTATAAAACAAGGAACATAAAGTACAGAATAACGAGAAAATTGCCATAAATGTAATTAATTTGCAACACTGACTGATTTTTAAACACTAATAACTACATAATACAGGTATTCTCAAACCTTTGCATACTTTTAATAACTTGATTTATTTCAGCATAGCAAAGAAGATTCTGCTGTCCTCTCATATTCTGTCCTCTTACAAAGAAAATCTATAATCTGATACTTAGGTAAGCTGTTTTAAATATCAAACTATGTTTCTTATTAACACTGTGCAAAATAGTTCTTTATTTAGTGTTTGTCATTCTCATTCCCTCTCCCCATCCCTCTCCCATTCCAGTGTTCATTTGTTTATGTTTTACATTTTTATGTCACCCATGTGGGTTTTGACACCTACTAGAAGCAGCATAACACCACCCTCCAGCCCACAGCAGAGACAGCTGACCTACTCAGAAAGCAGCCCCTGAATGGCTGCCCTAAGACTTCTAGGATAAAATTAAAAAAAAAAAACAATTAATGATGCTGATGACCAGCTTCAAAAACCACCCTGAAGTAGGGGCTGTAACTTGAGTCCTCACAAACATATAGGTGATATGTAGGCAACTACTTGTTTGGAAACTGGTAAGAACAATTTTATTATACCCTTATTTGCCAAGGTAATTATTCCCAGTGCATTCTCACAGTCAAAAGACATGCCCAATTCGCTGGTTCTTTCTTTAAACAAAGCTTTGTAGGTTTACCACTGCTCATTCCAGAAAATTAAACCAGTCAGATGAATGAATAGCCTCATCCATAACCCACTGAATTAAACATTTTTGCAGCACAACCAAACTGAGAAACAGAATAAAGTAAGGAACAGTCCACTTGATGAGGTTTTCATTAATGGCAATTCAAAATGTTATCTCCTCTAGCTGCTGATAAAAATATTTGTACAACCAGTGTGCTTATGTTGTGGTATCCATACAACTGTACGAGGTGATATGTGGAATATAAAATACTAACTACAATTTTTTGTTTTACTGAGCTGAAAATTTTTCTTCTATTACAGAAGGTTGCAATTTACTCTTAGACTGGCATGCTTCACTAATTACTATTTGTAGAGTTTATTTCAACTTGGGCATTTTTCTATGAGCATGTTTTTTTACTACATATATCCCTACCCCAAGCATATATCTCTGTGCAGGGAGATAGAGGGATCACTAGTCACAACAGGCATGACTCCAAGCCATCACTGGATGGTGTCCAAGAATTAAAGCTGCACACATAAGAAGCACAAATGGGGGAAGAGCCTTCTATCCATACATGTTTCTATGGGAAAAAAGGCTGCAGCAAGTTCAGACTACTTTTGGCATATGGTTTTCAGGTAACTGGACTACCCGAACACAGTCTTCTACGTTCACTGTAACCTCTGGAGACGAGATGGAAGGCAAGAGAAAGTCTTTTTGGTGTCATTTCCAGAGCTCCAGTTGTAAAACTGACTAGTAGAGTATATAATCAGCCTAAGAGGGGGAAAAAACAATGGTAAAATGCTGCAGGAAAATTGACAAGCTGTTGTCAGATGGGAGATGGGGAAAAGCTGAGGCTCCTGAAAGGCAGAGCATGTGGTAAACAAGGATGTTACAGAGAAACTTTTCTTCTTTCCAAGTGTTCAGTCAATGTAAGTCAACATGGTGTGTCATAAATAGAAGCAGACTTATGAAGACCCCAGGTTCTTTCACAGTTTAAGAGGAATTCACAACCACACTCAAATCCCTGAACAATCAGGAACAAACTGAACAATCAGGAACCAGACAAGAAATCAAGCCAGTTGTTGAGTTTCAAAACACATTCTAAGAAACTTAAGATCAACAGCATGAAAGTTACTCAGAGAGAAAGGTCCAAGGCAGACCACACTCAAGTTTCTCCACTCACCTCCAGCCCCCAAACCAAAGGACACTCACACAAGACACATCCTCTGTGATTACAGGACTTCTGACACAAAGACAGACATTACACTAAGTTTATCTGATCCAAAACACTCCTTTGTACTTCCCACTTAGGAAAACTTCCAAGGAACTTTCAACTTCACAGTCCTACGCTGACCTAAATAATTTGCCTCTCCCCTCCCTTTTCACCCCTTTGCAGAAGAAAAGAATGAGAGACTTCTTAAACTCAGCCACCACCTAGTATCAAACCATCACCTTAGGCAGGAGATTAGAAGCCAGTGAGTTTCAACCATTATTGTTAGAAACCTTGCAAATGGAAAAAACCCCAAAACCAACCAAAAACCAAAACCAAACTCCATCCTAAAATTACTGAACTGCTTTCATGAAACTTTACCTACTCCACTGGCTTAAAAGAATAGCATTGATTCAGGCAATGTACTCCATTTCTCACACACCCAGTCCTACCCTACACCAAAAATACATTTGCATTCAATAGCTCATGTATCTGTATTTCCTTCTCCTATCTGTCAGCTGAATATGTTGGCCTTCACTGTGGTAGATAATTTCCAAGTCATATAATTAGCATAGTTTTGGCTGTTAATTAACCTCCTAAAAGAAAAACAGAATTACAAGACAAACATATCCTAATGTTTCTGTCAGTATTGAACCTTGCTTGTTACAGGTCATTTTCATTGTTTCTTATCCCGTGAAAAAATCAAGACAGTGCAAATATACACCAAAGGAATTGCCACCTCACTTCTGCAGCCTTGCCACACAGTGAAAACGAAGAACTTGGCATTCTGAACAGGCATCCCATGACAACACAGCACTTCCCATGTCACTGCACTCCACACAAGAGCAGGTCACAAAACCTTGGGGTCAAATGATGTAATTCCAACCTTTTCTTGTAATTCCTCTTCTCTTCAATTAACCATCCTACTTTTGCAGGTTATTTTTCCCAAAAACAAGGTGTGTGTCAGGCATCACAAAGGAAACACCAGTGGGTACTACAGTCACATATGTATGACTATATAGATGTAAAAAAAACCAACAGGGCTTTTCTGGACACATCTAAAACACCTGTATGTCAGCAGAGGTAATGAGAGCTGCCACAACATGGAAGGCTGAGCTCCAGCAGACACTTCTGAGATGTTTCCTGCAGGCACATTCATCCTGTCTTTGGGTTCAGTTCACTGGGGTTGACTGCTGCCACCAGATCAAGCTTCAGGCCTACAAGTTTTATCTGTGCTTGTGGCCATTCCAGAGGCAAAGAGCTAATTTTCTGAAGCACTTATTCCAGAATGACAGCTCCCAAACGACTCTGCAACACCTCCGATGTACGTGGAGGAGAGCACTGCTAATCCTGGTGTGGCAAACTTCCAGGGAAGGGCAGCTGAACTTCTCGGAGCGTCTCCACAGCACCGCTGGCACTGCTGTTCCTCCTGTCGCTCAAACAGATACTGTTTCTTTGGCTTATGTAAGTTCCAGCAGAGAGCTTCACAGAAGGAAACCTATCTCCCTGCTCCACCATGGAAGGGGTGGGATGTCCAGACAGGAAACCAGCGTGATACTCTAAAGGTGTGGGCTATTTTGTGCAGCTATTGCAACAGCAAAAGAGAGCCTTCCAGCTGACAAGAAGATTAAAATGCAAAGATATAATCAACAGTTTTTTAACAGTCACAGCAATTTTTCTGCAAAATTCTTCTAAGACTTGTGGACACAGACTCACGAACCATGGCACTTCTAGTAATTATTCTTGAATTATGTATGCAGTAAGTTAAATATTTAAATGATTACTAAAGCAGTTTCAACACATGCAGAGTATTACAGAAATTTTATCAACCTTCAGGTATGAAAACCCCATAAATAATCTGTTCAAATGCAAGCTATAAAAAATATCACATTTTTTAAGCAATTATGGCTTGCTAGATGTTGAGAGTTTAAAAAAAAAAGGGGGGGGGGAAGCAAATTCATGATGTGCAGAGTCAAAGTACTTTTAGAGATAAAAGATATGGCTGCATGCCACTATATTTGCCCTTCCAAAATAACAAATTTGATATACTTGATCCAAAAACATTTTTTAAATCTCTAGGTGTAGAAAAACAGCAGGAGGCATCCTCTTCTGTATATTATTCACAGTGTTAGTTTGAGATTATAGATGCTGTGAAAGTCCCCTTCCTGTGCTGTCAAAAGGTGCAGTAGGTAGAAAAAGGAAGTCATTGCAAACACAGCTCCACGGAGTAGCTGCATACCTGTTGGTTTTGGATGATCCTTGACTATCAAACTTGAAGTTCATCAGAAGAGCATTGCTGTTCACTGATGCTGACAAGCTGTGATATTCTAACCATTTTTGTCCTCTTGGCTCTCTCTGGTGTTTTATAAATTCTCTCTTCACCTTTCTTTTTCACTCTCATTATGAAAACATTCAAAGAACTCCTCTCTTGAACTCTGTTTCTTATGACATAGATTAACTTGACTATTTACATCCCTGATTGTAGTAATTAGAATTTGCTAAACTTATGGTAAAAAGAATAGAAGAATATCTATGGACAAGTCATAAAATATTCTTTATTTGAAAGGTTCTATTTTAATAGAATTACCATTCTGTGATCTAAGTAGTATTAGATAATAAACTTTAAACGTCCCTGTGCTTATGGATTGAAAGAAACCATAAACAATGTCATGGGATAGGAGTGTAAGAAATAAATGAGCTGGTTGGTTACTACAGGATCTGTACTCTTGCAGGCCAATAATGCCTTGCAAGTGACAGAAACAAAAAGAGAAAGTGTTCTTCTACAAGCACTCCTTAATACTGAAAATTATGCCCCATAATGAAAGAGCACGGTTGAAGAAAAAAGTAAAAGGCAATATATACAGCAGAGCTATAAAACAAAATAGGGCTCCTGGAACTGAGGCAGGAGCAGAGGAAATAAAAGCCATCAGGCAGTACCATTACAGGGTTCTGATCTGGCAAACTGCACAGCAACACAGTATTAAGCATAAGACCTCTTTCTATCGATCCTCATGTTTTAGCAAACACAGCAAGAATGGAACAAAACTCTGCAGCTACAAAGGGAGAGGAGAGGGGTGGGGAATTCCATTAACATGCTATTTCTGAAGCATCCTTCTACCATGACTTGGGATATTTCACTAATTTGATACAATGAGTGATAATGTAACCAGAAAAACAATGCCAGCATTTTGTGTTTGTTCCTCTCCTGTTTTTATGTCCTTCATTTTAACCTACCAACAACACTTTGTGGGGACACACTGGCGAGCAAATGAAATGTCAGCAGACACTACACAGAGATCTGAGGCAGGAAAGGCACATCAAGTGCTTGGGATGAAGAAAAGGACTTGCACAGATTACCTGCCCACTGTCAGGAGCAAGTGACAGAAGAAGTAGATGACCTGAGGATGGGACAGGGAAGGAAAGACTGCCAATCACCCCTAACTCTGTACAAAACCCAGTCTGCAGCGACGGACTAAATTAATTATTTATTAGTTATAGATTATCTTAGCCCATAAATAGTTACAGAACTTCCTGGAAATGTTTTTTACTGCCCCCAGGTGAGCTGTCTGTTACACAAGTAGCTCCTGCATCTATGAGCTGGGAGATGCCTGGTCTATTATGCTGCCTGCTGCTGGATGACCAGGTTCCTGATGGAGGGTTCGACTCCCTCCTTTGTCAAGGGGACCAGCAGAGATGGAACTATCAAAATAAAATCAAAAAGGAGGACAAACAGCAAAACCTTGAAACAAAACATGGATTCTTCATGACTGCTAGAAATTCTGTATGTTCTAAAAAAAGGCTCATTTTGGTCTCAATGCTTTAACTACTGTAATTTTGTTTTCATTTTGTCATGCTGACTGTCCTTGCTTGTGCTCTCTTCTCTTCCTTCATTAAGGCACTGCTGTGTCTTGACTTTGCCAAAGTGAAAAAAATCCAGGTGTATCCATGCTTTCTTCTCTGCACAAGATGGAAGCAGGTGCAGGACTTCAGCACAAAGTGAGAGTGGACCTTAAGTATAATTGCACGACTGCAAAACGACCAAGAACGACTTATAAACAAATGCTCATCATCTTGCATTAGAAAGGCCATTAAGTGAAGTTCATAGTTTGAGAATATGGAAACATTAAACATTTAGGATGATTTCACAACAGTTCAAGACACAGTCAAAATTAGACTTAACTCAGGTAAACAAGCAGTTACCTACAAAACCTAAACATTCAGGAAGTTCTAATATGAGTCAATTACAATTACTTCTAAACACTTCCACCCCCATCCCTGTAAATTTAGTTCTGAAGTTTACCAACATAAGCTTAAGGGTTTTCTTTCCTTTTTTTTTTTTTTTATCAGACCCCAAGCATTAGAATAGGCAGACCTCTGCTTCACACTTCTCAAATTTATATATAATTTCAGAAATTTACTGAGAAAAATATTTGTTCTCAAGCTTCCCTAAATAGGTAGACTTTATTCATGTAAAAAAGAATCTACTTAGATTTTTTACATGAATACTGTTCACTCAATTCACATATATAAATTAGAGATAAACTATGAAAATATCAGATTATATTCAATTCACAGTAAAGAGCATCTCATTATTTTAGGACAGAAGTCATCAGGTGCTTCAGCTAACAAACAGTTTCTCAATTTACAAGGATGCTACAGATCAACTATTTTGTCCCTCTTTTATTTACATATCACTGCTGATGCTTCCTCTTTATCTCTCTGCACCCACACAGCTGGCTACAAGTCTCCTCTTCCCTTGTCTCCCAGCTACTCAGACCCACCACTCTCACATTAGCTCTGGTTTCTGTGCTGAAATGGGTCAGTGCTGTATAATTCATCAACACCAGAGTCACAACTGAATTAACAGAGTTAAACTGGTTTATTGCCACTCCTTGGGGAGAATGCTTATGTATTTACTAAGGAAAGAATAACACTCCCTGATATTTTGGAGCTTAAACACTAAGATTCTTTTCTCATTTGCACAAAGGATAACACCAAGACACCTTATTTCAGATGAATCTTCAAATGCCACATTAGAACTTGTCCTCCACTGCCAACAATGAAAGGAAAACAAACCCCCCAAAAATCAGTACTGTAAGCATGCTCCCAGCACTTAGTGATGTAGTGCTTTGTTTACTTTTTTATTGATGTGAAATATTCTGTGATTCCTATTGAGATACAGGTTATTTAAACACAAACATTATAAATAACTTTGAAACAGTTAGTCACTGTAACTAAGGCAACGAGTCTCCCACTCAATTTCCAGAAATAGGAATAAGGAATAGAGGTAAGAACAAAGTAAAAAGTTGGCAGGAGCAAGAAAACAAATTATCAGATACTAGTTTGACCTCGGGATGGCCCAGCTGATTAGAGAAAAATATCAGGTAAGGCAAACGAGAAACAAACTAGCTGACAAAAGATGAGGTGGAGAATATGAAGTATGTAATATCAAATACACTTAATTTCAATGATCTTATTCCACACCCCCTTTCAGTGAATGGAACAACCAAGGAATCTGGGAAAGCAACAACCCATGTCAGACAGCAGACTGCTAGTTCAGAGACTCAACAGCTACTAGTTTCCTACAGGAATCATCTTTTTTTCCTGGGTGCTGAGGAAGTCACTTCTTCATAGAGACGTGCACATTTGCCTCATTTCCCCCTGATATTTGCCTCCAAAAAATGGTCAGAAACCTTCGATGGTATCTACATGAATAGACCTTTATACCCTCACAGAGGGCTGCTGAGTTAACAGGATCCGCCTTAAGGATCTGACTGCAGAATCAAGGCTTGCTTTGTTTCTCCCCCACCTTTTTTTTCCTTCTTCTTTTAAAAGGTTTATTTTCTTGACTGAGGAGAACTGCTTGTTCACAAGTCAAAAGTTCCCAAGTTATCATGGGGCAATCTGATCCCCCCAAATGAGCACGTGGTAGAACCAGGTTCTCTCAACACATTCTAATGGAAGGGCTGGTAATTACTGCATATAACAAGATAAACAGAGTTCAAGTTACTCCAAGTTGTCCATCAGCTACAGAAACTTATCTTCTCAGCACATGTAAGTTCTTAGCCTGGGAACAAGAGAACTAATGGTAACCTCTGTTAGAGAACTAACAGTAAGACTTTAGATGTCTTAGTAAGAATTACAATTTCTTAATTATCTCGTATACAGTTTAAAAAGATTAGATGCAAATTTTAGGAAGGACATATGATGGACTACAGAGCACAAAGAGTTGGTTCTTAACTATTACAAGATTCATGAAAGAAATGATTGGGTTTTTTAAAAGAAGACTAACTTTGAAGTAACTTCTACCAAAAAAGTAAAAAATAAAACACACATCTCATTAGTCTACATCTGAACAGAATTTGTAGAGCAATACCACATAATTCCATTCCCACCATATCCCTCCCTCATTGAACAGCAGCAGCTCCTTTTCATCACCACAGGAGACCATTCCTCCTCTTAGTGGAACAAGGAGCTAGTTGGGACATTTATTCTTGGCATGGATTCTAGAAGAATGCAGTCTAAGGCTGGCAGTAATGAAAATAGCAACCATAGAGGCATTCAGAGCGTTCACTATGACACTGCAAACATTTGTTTAACTGCCAATTGAACAAGATCCATCTCAGCTAAGAGAAAGATATAAATGGGCAATAAAGAAGTCAGTGCTCTCACTGTTCAAGGACTTTAAAGATAAGTGGTCACTCTAATATCCTCATACAGTTGTTCCTACTCAAATCCTTACCATTCATATCAGACTTCTGGAAATGAAGGCACTGCCTCAAGCTCAGACTAGGAATCATATAGAAAAATCCCATACAAAATCCTTTCAACTGCTCATCATTATTAGCCCTAAGACATCTTCCTAATACACATTTAAGATTCAGAGAAAACAGGAAATGAATAATTAAAACTATGATGCACTAGAAGAAAATAATAAAGCTTTACCAAATACAATGACACTGCATCCCATGAGTTTTGCCAGAAACAGCTACATAGCTGCAAAACTAAAGAAAAAGAACTCAGCCAGTTTTGATCAGTTTCATGCCATTCAACAAAACTGCTGAGATGTAGGCTTATGTGAGCCTAAAAGATGACCTGTAGGCACATATGCAGGTAAGGCTTGTAACAAAAAGGAATAAATCCCTGGGCTGTTGGGCAATCCAAATTTCACCTCCACACTGAGAAAAACTAAGCTGTCAATTACTGCTTAGGTGGAAGAGAGTCTCACTCACAACCCCTTAAAGTAAGAATTTATCTGTTCTGTACCCAGAAACTATGACTGCAGAACAAAAAAGACCCCAGAAGACACAGCCTTTTACAGTTAGCTATGCAGAGGTGAGAGGGCTTTGACACAGGAGACCAAGGCACACCACTATGGATACCCACAAGCAAGTTACTCCTTTTTTATCCCCACCCCATACCTTCCCTTCCCTTCCTGAAAGAAAGAAAAAACGAAAGGAAAAAACGAAAGAAAAAATGAAAGGAAAAAAAAAAAAAAGAAAAAAAAATAATAAAAAAAGAAAGAAAAACAAGAAAGAAAAAAAAAGAAGGAAGAAAGATTTTGTGATAAAACATTAGTGGCCCTTGACCTAGCTGGACTTTCAGTGCAGTTTCTTACAGCAGTGTAACACAGCACTTCAGGAACAAACAAACTTTCCATAGGCTTCATCTCACTTAGCATTTCTGTAGTAAAAGCAGCATTTCATCTAGAAGAACCTGGTATACAAGCACAAATATATGAAGACAATCCAAAGGCAAACTAACTTAAGAGCAAACACCTCAGTCATAAGGTACCTTTACCATATTTTTCATCTTTACCTTGAAGAGTTTAACATTCAGAATTTGCAGATTTTTTTCCTTTGTTATTAAATAACAACTGCACAACACTGCACAAAAACCCAAGAGCAATGAGAACAGTGTACAGCTTCTAAATTGACAATTGAATGACTGCTTTTCTACACCTGGGTTAAAGTTTGCTATTGAGAATTACAGCTTTGCCCAATATGGTTCAATCCAGCTTTAAATGCAATTTTTGCAAACATGGCTCATGAGGTTTTTTGATACCTGATACACTTTGAAAGCAAATATAAGTCACTTCTGAAAGTGCAGTGTACACCCTCAATTATGTCAAAAATTTAAAAAATATTCCTACCTGGTAGGATGGCAAAGCAATAAAGCTTGATAGTAACACAAATTATAAATAATGTAGTGACTGGCGGGTTGTTGAATCCAGGGAAAGGCCTACTTTTCTCAGTGCATGGAAAACCTGTACTCTAAAGGTTAAACGTGTCAAATCAGCCTCCACAGACAAACAAATATTTGAACTTCACAAACACATTAAGCATCTGCAGGATCAAAGTTTTGTTTATCAGGTCCTAAGTAAATTAAATCAAGCAAGCGGAACTGGGATTTCACCCTCTGAGCTCAACTAAGAGCCTCAGAGCAGAATTTCTCACCTCACTGTAACTTCCCAAGCACTGCTTTTACACTAGCATGCAGCAACTTGAAAAACCAAGCAAGTGTAAGAAAACACTAAGCTTCTTGTGTGCCATAAGTCTGCCTGTCCTCAGCAGAATTCTGACATTTAACACAGAGCCCTTCCACATTATCAATGAATGAAATCAACAGGTTTATGTTGAATTTGGAAAAATAATCTCGACAATTACATTTAAGTAATATTTTATTTAGTACAATTTTTGTTTCAGAAAGTTATTAATCTGACTGCTGCAGAAGGAAACTAGCAAATCACTCCCCTTCTACAGACCAGCTGAACACTACAAACAACAGAGCAGCCTTTGCACTTCCCTGTGAAGCACAGCCACCACTGAGGACAGAGTCACTGTAAGGACTACAAACACACAAGAGACAAGTTATTTTATTCTAACCAAACACACCACTGTGAAAGCAAAGCCTATGGTTTCATGAAAGAAATATGTTTCATGAACTACTGGAGAGGAACACCTCTACTCCCATACAGCACCACAGGCTGGTTTTCACAAAGAGCAGGTGGTGCTACACTCTCAGCACACCAGCCTGTCCTCAAGCCAAGGCATCCTGCAGCACACTGCAACACTGACCTCAAAGAATGTTCTGTAACTACCAAGGCTGAGGGATTTCATGTTAACATGATTCCTCATGACTTTTTGCATTCTTGTACAGTTATAACAGAATTTAGTTTGAAATAACTGATTTGTCAAGCAACTGACACTTTAGCAGCAGAAATGCAGCTGCTGTTAAAAATCACTCCTTTTACAAAAGACTGTCCAAAACCAGCATTCCCGGTGTTCCCTCCTTCCCTTCCCTAGCACCCCCTCCTTTATGTGAAAGAATACTTCAATTCCCAATGTATCAATTCACCTTTAGAGATCTGTGAAGCCCCTAAAAAAATCCACCTTGTAGTTCTTTTGGATTAAAACTTGCACTGTGACAGAAGCTGAAAGCCTCACATGCATTACTCTGTCAAACCAATGGTCTCACACAGTCCAATATTTCACTTCAACATCTGTCAGTAGCAGGATCCTTCCCAGAGGAAAAGTTCTGAAATACAGTACTTTCATGTCAACATATTGATAATGGGGGTTTTGCTAACTATTTCACAATGATTGCTTGCAGAAGGGTTGTACTTCTTGGTTTTAAAAGAAGGGCTTATTTAATAGAAGAGATGAACAAGTGCTTATTTCTGTGGGAAGTCTCCCATAGAAGAACAGCAACAAAGCCTGAAGGAAACCTCACTCAAGGGACACTAAGTGTATTTCAGATCCACAATTCTTGCTGATTCATAGATGAGGTTCTAAAACAACATGAGACTTCACAAAGTTTACACAGAATACAGCACAACATAAGAGATTCGGCCCCATATCACCAAATGTTCCTGAGAACAAAATCCCAAGGGAGATCATCCAACCTAAGTGTGAAAACACAGATGTGAATGCAACTAATGAAAGGACTCGCAGGTAAGGATGGGCTGATACTGATCAGCATAACAAACAGACACAGGATACCAGCTACCTAACCACCCTCAAGTTTCTACAGGCTTTTTTTCTGCGGGGCGGTTTTTTTTGGGTTTTTTTTGGAAGGGGGTGGGGTCTTCAAGTGTTACAGTTGGTTGTCTTTAAGGAAGAGTACCAAGGAGACCCACGGCAGGATGTATAAGTTTTTTACACGGAATTTGGCCTCACACACATGAAAACACGAGAAAACACCATTCCTAAGAAGCATCTTTTCATAGGCGGCAAACTGGCAGCGCAGACCCTCCCACCTTTGTATCCCGATACCGCACAGGAGACAATAGGTAGGACAGGGGAGACACCAGGAAAGGACAGAGCAGCGAAGACAAGTATTTTTCACCCTCTGGGATGGAAACCGAAGAGCCTGGCAGACAAAGAAGGGTGTGATGCGACGAGAGCAACAACCCACTGAAGGCACGAAGAACCTCCTTCGCTTTCAGGAGGGGAGCGCGGGCTCGGGGAAGCTCTGTCAAGACCGCGGGAAGCGAAAGACACGGCGGCCGAACAAAAGATTTTAAAGGCCTGGAAGGGAGAGGTGGAGGGACGAGCAGGCGGCTCCCGGGCACGTGAAACTGCGCAGGGCCAGGGCCGGCTGCGGG
>VZRX01007991.1:0-118142 GCA_013398075.1 Notiomystis cincta | reverse complement strand
CTCTGGGAAGCGCCAGCGCCCTGCTTGGCACGGGCTCGGCCGCTCGGGGAGAAAGGCCCCGGGACGGCGGCAGCGGCAGCGGCGGCTCGGCGCGGGCGGGATTCCTGCGCCACGAAGGGCAGCGCTGAGCCCCTGCTCTGAGGGGAGGGGTCCGTGAGGGAGGGAAGGAAGGGGCGTCGTGCTGGGTGGTGTCAGCAGCTGAGCACCCCGAGAGGCGTCCTGAGGGAACAGCGGCCGGGGCAGGCTGTGCAAATAGAGCCGGGAGCGTGGTTAATGGAAACAGAGGCAGAGAGGTGGCTTTGCGGTGTGTTCGGCGCTCGCCTCTTTCGGCAGAGGACGGCGGAGGCGGCCCCCGCAAAGCTCTGTTTTGACACGTAATTCACACGTAATTTACTGCGTGGTGTACGTCGAGCACAAAGTGACATTCTCGGGTGGGTAGGACCTGGGTGGGACAGAAAAACCTCTCGTGAGAGGAGCGGGAAGCGGTGTGTGTAACTCTGAAATGGGGCTGTGCTGCTCTTCCATAAAGTAACGCTCCAACCAGCCCAGCGTGGTAACTGTGGCTGGCAAGAGTTGTTTTCTCCTGAGTTTTGATTTCCCCTCAAAAAAAAAAAAAAAAAAAAAGAAAAGAAAAAATAGCAGACTGAAGAGACTGAGGCTTTTTGGAATTGCAAACTGCTCCGGACAATGCTGATAGAAATGTTTCAAGTTTCTTGATTTTTCTTGTACTTCAAAATAGAATGTGACTTCTTTATGCTCCACATACAGTTAAATCTACTTTGACTTTGATATTAAGCTAACAAAATAAAGGTTTAATAAAGCAACGAGTGTATTCTGTGTGAATGTGGTTTTGCCCTCACTCATGTGCTTGTTCCTGATTGCAGTAGGAGCCTGGCACGTGGACATGTTCGAGACTGACAGCATGGAAACAGAAGGGTGTTCTGCAGGTGCAGAAATTTTAGTTTGCTTTGAATACCACTGATCTGATGAGGTGTGTTTGTTTGGGTTGTTTTATTTTAACCAGTTAAGAATTGCAGTCCTATTTTACCAGGCAAAGGGAAAAACCCACAGCATTGTCACACTTTCTAAATGAGTGTTTTTGACATCTGGATATGTCCAGAAATGATAAAGAAATGTTTTAATTCATTTCAAATAGCCTTCCAATTTAGTATTTGTGTACTTATGGTTCTTTTTTGCTGTTGTTTGTTTGTGAATAGAAGTGTGTTGTGTGGAAATATGAAACAGGTAGGTTTAGACGCTGTGCAAAACTGTTGAGGATGTGATAACAGTGTGGTAAAGAGACCAATGGTTATGGAAATTAGAGATAACTTTATCAATGCAGTCAGTGAAGGAGAAAATGACATCAGGAAGTACTGCCTTTGTCTGTCCCCAAATGAGACTGCTCCTTTTCAAAGAGAAAAGAATGGCTGGGAGCTGATAAAGTTCTTCTTCCCCCTGTGAAGCTTATCAGCTTATGGAGTTGTTCAGAAAACATCTACTTCCAGCTCACCTGCTCTTTGGAGCACTTTATGGAGCCAGTTCATCCTACATGGCAATGTCTCACCTGGAATCAGGAGCCCCTGGTGCAGCTTGGAGCCAGGTACCAGTCCCATGGGGGAAGGTCTGTCTTTGCCTTGTGGTTTCCCAGCTCCTTGCTCCAGAACTCAGGATACAGCTAGGACAGCTTTCCCATATGCACTTAAATGTGTCATGGACCAACAGATCTCTGACCACAGATCTTTATTTTCCCTCCCCCCTCCGGCATGAATAATATGGCATGAAAAAGTTTAAATGGTAACGTGCAGAAGTAGAAATGTGGGTCCTGGAGATGCCTGTTTGTTTCAGTTTCAGCACAGAGGTTGTTGGGGTGTCTTGCATACATGAAGGTGGGTAACACACAAGTGGGGCATTTCCTGAGTGTTGTTTCCCTGATACCAATCCGTTGCATGTGGATATTTTTACTCAAGTCACAATATAAATTACTGCTTTATTCTAATTCTGGGCAAAACAGCCCAAATGGTTATTAGAACTGAAACAAAAATGTTAATATCACCCAACAGTATTGTCTGATCTCCCACAAAATACAGTATTTGACAGCAGAATGATAGGAATAGGACAGAAATGAAACCTCAGAAGTTAAATGTAACAGTGCTGCAAGGAAACAAGTGCTTTTAAATGTTTGGTTAAAGGATAAGTAACTGTCCAAGCAGCCCTTAGGAACATTCACAGAATATTTCACACAAGTCTGAGTATTGACATCCAAACATACCAAAAGCCACAGCGTTTCTGACAGTGCTCAGAAGATACACCTGCAGAAGTTAGAAATTTCCACAACACTTCTTAATTGGACAATTTGTAAATTATTAGCAGCCTGGCTGTCCTGAGGGCACACTTTCAGCAGAGAGCCATAGGCTTTAACTGCACAGCTCCCATTAATGTTAATATTAAATCTTCATGCTGTAACTTATCCCCCAGCACGTAACACTACCCAGAGTTTTAAAGATAGGACCATATGTGCTGCTCTGAAATACATAACGGGATCAAATTGAAGAGACCACAGAAACCTCATACTGGAGGTGTTTTTTGAGATCATCTGAAACATCCTCATGATTTATTTACTTTGCCAGCAATGCCTGTATGCTTTACTCCTTCTGACTGAGGGCTTCAACCCCAGCAGAGTGGGTATTCATTCTTTTTTCATTGTTCAACGTGGGTAAACAGGCACAGAGGTCAACAGGCTTACACAAGGTCATGGCATGAGTCACTGCTTGGCTAGGAATAGAATTCAGGAGTCCTCGTTGCCTCTGCTCTCCTCCAAACACTGCCCTGTACTCCTAAATTAAAGCAGGGCTAATTTTATTTTTGCACAGAATACAAGGTGTCTGAAATCAATATAAATGTTACAGTTTCCTACAGAGGGATGCACTTCCCTTCATGGCCCTGAATCAGCACTCCTGGTGAGCTAGATGGAAACCACACACGTTTTATAATGGTCTGCTGGAAGCATCATCATAAAGATTTTAACACATTCTGTGACACATTCTATCCATCAAAACCTGAAACAGACAGGGTTTTGTAGTTCTGTCCCAGAGATTACAGTTTGAATTGTTGGCTCTTCACAGTTACTGACTGTAGTGGAAACCTGTTAAGTATCCTCTTGTCTTCATCAATCAAATATCATCGACTGGCACTTCTAAAGCAGCATTATGCTTATGGTGGCTCATCTGACCAGTTTTGTTCCTGTCTGGTGCAGACAGGAGGAGAGAGAACTCCTGTGCCTCCCTTATTCAAAGAACAAATTGAATATCCAGAGGAGGGTGGGGCAAATACGAGTGTGCTTTGTACAATCAGTAATGGACAGAGGCCAGCAAAACAGATCTAAGGTCCTATCAGTCCTGTATGCTAAAAAAATTCAATTAGAAGTGAGAGAAAACAGAAAATTAAGATTATATAGAATGAGGCAGAGATGGCAAGAAATTACATCACACACTTTGATAGGAAAAATGTTGCAGGAAGTTTGCAAGATGTTTGGTGTGTTCTTATGCTGCCTATTTTACAGTATTACTGGTAAAATGTATACAGTAATACTGCTTAAAAGTGGCTAAAAAGGCAGCTTTTACAAAGGGAGCAATTTTACCTTGAATTGCATATTAGAAATCTTGTTCACATTTCTTCTAGTTTGAATAACATGCAGCTTTTTTCCCCATAAATTAAGTTTATCTTCTTGGGCAGGATAGGGTCTCAAAGAGGCATAAGAAAGGTATAAGGGACCCTGGGGTCTGGGCTGACATGGAGGAGAATTTTATCTGCAATCTTCTTATGATTTCTTTTTTTAATGTCTCCAAACTGTCCAAGCATTAGTGAAAAGCAGTTGTATGCTTTTGGGAATTAGATCTTAAAAAACTGTTAGTTCTGAGTAGCTGTAAAGGCAAAATGGATATAATAAACCTTAAAGAAATAAATTGTATTGTATCTTTACACTCACCTGAGACATGGAAAGAGAAAGAAAAACAAAATTAACATATTTTCTGGTATTAGCACACCCCAAGATGACTCCTTCTTAAAACACAGTGAATATCAGCACCCTTACACATTCTCACATAAACCTGCCTTGAATTAGTGTTTATACAATAGAATATTTTGTTACGTATTTCTTTATATAAATAAAATAGAATATTTTACTTACATCTTACTTATTCAACAAAATACTCAGCTTTGTTTATATAAATAACCAAATGCCTCCAAATGGGGTGGTTTTTTCAGGCTCATTGTACATCAGAGTGGACAGTATTGACTAACTGGAAACTCCAGTGGGATGTGATTTTGCAAATTATTTTTTCTGGCTTGGCCAGTTCTTCAAAGGCTGCAGCCAAGGTGAAGCAGCTAAGCCCAATGAGAGGGAAGGAGTGCTGGTCAGTCACTGTGGTTAGCTGAAAGCTTTAGGCACCATACAAGTCTTGTTGGGAGGTTTCACCTGCCACACAGGGATATTTTGTAAAAATGCACTTCACCAGTGCCAGAGCAAAGTATGAAGTGGAAGTAGTGAAAGTATTAAAATGGAAATGCTGATTTTCATGAGAGAAGCAAAATAGAGGATCTGACTTCTGAATGAGAAATTTCTGGGCATCCAAACCCCTTGCTTTCTGATGGTGGGTGATATCATTCTAATATTGCAACCAGCTGCCTGCTTAGAGAAGAGGATTTCTGCATAAATAAATTTCCTCTCCAGATGAGATAAAGATCCCTTATTGACTGTATCCTCTGGTCTTTGCTTTCAGAGTGGTTTGGTTTCAATGGTGGGAAAGAGATTCCAGTGTATAGTTTACACTGGATTTGGCTATAAATCACTGAAGTGGTCACCAGGGTGCGGAAACAAGGGAAAAACTATTTTTTCCACTGGCTAAATTCCAGTGGGAATGAGACCTCTGAAAATTAGCTACATGTAACACAGTGTGAGCTCAGAAAGGGGGACAAGCTGGGTTCTGCTTCTGCAAGTTCCCCTTTTACACCCAATACTCCAGGAATAGGTGCCATTAAAAAGAGAACAGTGTGTTGTTCTATAAGGAAAAGTGAAGGTGAAGAAAAGCTGATTTTTCCAATACCACAGTTGCTGCAGTAATGGTCAACTTTCTCATCTCTCATTCCCCTCAGGACAGCTGTATCAGCCAAAATGCAGTAGCTATGCACACGTGTTCCCCCACCTAGTAGTAATGTGTTGCCTGATGCCATCTTATGTAAATGGCTGTTACACACCAGAGGTAGTAATGCAGCTGCATTGCCACACATTGGGCACCTCCAAGGAAACTTTTAAGTTCATAAAATACACTTGCATGCTCCTTAATTGCTACAGCAGAGAGCATTTCACTGTCCAAACACAGTGGAAGGATGATCACTGTGCAGCCATTGTGGAAATAAGATTCTGTCATAAAGAATATCTGTCCTTAAAGCTGATTTTTTTCTTGGAAGTACGATTTTTTGGAGTACTTTGATGGTGTGTGTGAGCCTAGAGCCACACAGATATGTATGTAAACTCTTCTCAGAAAAATACTTTTATCATCTAAAGGAATAAAGTGCTTGAGGCAGAAGACAGGAATCTCTGGGAAATACACTACTGTGATGAATACATTTGTCAACTGAGTGCCACAGTGATGAATTTCAGGAAAGATGAAAAGGTTTTTATGACAGCAAGAAATTTGTAACTCAAAGAAGAGAAAATGAAGCAAACAGTTTGCATTTATCTTTGCATCTTAATAGACAACTTTATTCCTGTTTTCATGATGTTGTCTTCATTCTCTTGCTAAGGGATTTCCATTTGTATAAAATATTAAAAAGAAATGGAGTCATGCAGGTATGGGTTAGTACTGTTGTCAGTCACAGCAGTTAGAGAACCTAATATATGGGTATTTTAGTCTGAGATTTTTCATTAGTGCTGATTTTGGAGCTGCTTTGGACCTGGCAGTTGACATGCACAGAGCAAATGCATTAAAGTACCTACAACTTTATTACTAATTAGGATTTGATAAGTTACTCCTCCTGCCCTCCCCTAGAACATATGCCACAACAAATGAAACCAGAAAGGCATTTTAGCTCTTTGATAGTTGGGTCTGCACTACGGTGCTGGGATCAGTGGTTTGGTTTTTTTCTTTAGTAGGTGCAAAGATTGAACCCTGAGCTCCAGCAAGCTGCATATGGTGTGTGTTCTGCTCAGAATCTGTACTGGTGGTCTGCTCTCACTCCTTACCTGCCACAGCCTGAGTTTCTTAACTGGTAGGGCATGCTGAATAACCTGTATTATCATTTTCAAAATAGCAAAGTATGATACTTTCCTTGGAAAAGTGGAGAGAATAACCTCCACACCAGCACTGGGATGAAAGTAATTAAAGCTCTTTTACTGAAGACATTAACACCAAATATTCCCTAAAGTACTGACTGTAGAGTACTACATTGCCACGAGGTGAATTTGCTACATTTAAATTTACATACACTGAAATAGCATAATTTAACAGAAATACTGGAAAAGTTCCATGTAACATATTTGGCAATGGTTCTGTACAGGCAACTGGTCTGTGCAACACAGTGTTGATTTAGGGAAAGACTTTGCATTTGCCCACATGCCCATTAGTAAGTGAGCTGGAATGTGCACATGTATCAAAAGTGCTGCACATACTGTGTGCTTTTGTTTCTAAGCTGCAGGTTTTCCAATTTTATAAAATGATCTAAAACTTATTTACTGTGTTTCTGAGAATGGTGTCCTGCAGTCTTACCGTGGGATTGCGTTGCCATCACAGTTGGTTTTAAGTTGAACGCCCTCCAAAATACGAATCGAGGATGAGAATCGCCGTTAGACCCGCCATGGATCCAAGGGTTGGTGTCACCCTCTCCAAACTATAGCTCAGACACACCCACCCACACATAACATATGTTATACCCATATAAATATATAGATTTCCTTACTGCTGCCATTTAGAGCAGGCATTTGGCTGAATGTTCAAGTTTTCTTTTTACTGGTGTTATTACTATCTGCATTAGTGTTCCAGTTAAGATTTCCTTCACAAATCTTTATAAGCATCAAAGCAACACCCTTTCAGCTGCAAAGGCTCCATTTTGGTAGAGAAATTGCAGTTTCTGTCCCAGAGGTCGTGCCCTGCAAGCCTAAGGCAGGTGGCGGCGGTGCAGGACGCAGGGACAGCAGCAGTGGCTGTGTCAGCTCCCGTGTAACCTGACCTGTGTCTGGCACTCGCAGGGGTGAGGACAGGCTGAGGCCCTGGCTGGGTTGGGCTGCAGGGCTGCAGGGCTGCAGGGCTGCTGACACCCGTGGCAAAGCTGCAGGAGTGCCTGAATGGGGGCACAGGAGGCTTCTGAGGGTCCCTCCTGCTGCGGGTTTGTATGGGAGAGGTTGCAGCTGTGGCACTGCCCAGCCAGAGGTCAGAGCTGCTGGTCACCCAGGTGGATTTCAGGGCTCTGAGACATTTTTGTTGGGGGCAAACCAGTGAAGTCAAGGTGAATGAATCTGGCTATGCTTTTAACGCTTCCAGAAAATAGTTTGTCCATCAGGGCATCACAGGACAAAAAGAGCCCTGAATCCACAGATGTCTGGCAGCTCTTTGGAGAGAAAAGGAAGCCAGTTGTTGCATTATACCTTCCCCAGCCAGTGCCAGCCTTGCACCACATCTGGTGAGAGCAATGGATCAGCTCTACTGCATGATTGTATCTGGTGTTAGACATTATTGATAGTTTCACTTGTGGAGACAGGCCAGAATTGTGCTTCTCTTTGTGCCAAACAAGTGCAAATAAAATGTAGCTCAGAAGTCCTGTTAGTGTCTGATACCTTTGCTTTTCCCCCATGGAAAAATCCAGCACAAACTCCTTCACCTCACATCTGGTACAGACATTTACATCTTTGGGACTGAGATGCACCACTTCCCTCCCATCATGGGAACCCAGCGATGCTCTCTGCACTGATGTGGCCAGATCCTGAATAAAACATTCTTAGCCCATTGTTCACAGGTACCTATAGTGGCTCATAATGCAAAACAGGAGTACTGTGCAAGGCAAAGTTATTTTGGCTGTGAATCACGTTTCCATCCACCTGATACCAGTGTTTGTTTTAGCAGGCTTTTGGATAGGCCTGTTTGAGGCCAAGCAATGTAAGGACACACTGGAGGGGAGGGAAGAAGAAAGTTGGCACTTAAATTATGGTACTAAAAAAACTGCATCTCTCAATGTAAGATATAGATCTGTGTGTGTGTATTGGCAGGTCTGCATGTGCTGAGCTACAGATTTTCACTCAGTGTAATAATTCTTGTGGTTTCTCCTGGACCATCAGCAGTGCTGAGCTGGAACCGTCTCCTGATAGCCGATTTTCCAACTCTGTCAAAACACTTCAGCTGCATAATAAATAATGCATATGGGCATTCTCTGATCAACCATAAACCCAAGAGGAGATATACATAATCTGAAACTTTTACTGGTTCATGGGAGGTTTTGATCTTCAGAGGATTTGCCAAATTAAATTAGCAGAGTGCAGGGAAAAAGTATTTCCTGAGGACAACTAACTTGGCAGGCTCCAGAGCAGGACGTGTCCCAAAACTGTGTGTGTGGAACAGCAGCAGGTCAGTGGCCCAGGTCTTGATTTGTGTTCCAGCTAAGATTTCCTGCAGTTCATTTCCTGAGGTGCCTGCAGCTCAGGGATCTCACTGCTCACCCGGAGCTGGCAGCGAGGAATCATGGCCAGCCCCAGGCAGCACATGCCCACCACAGCAGCCTGGTGAGTTTTGGTTGTTATCAGGGTCAGATTCAGTTTTCTGATACACAAGTGTCAGATATGCTGAGTATATAGATAAAGAGCCACCAAGAAAAGGCTGGGTAGATTTTCTGAGCAGTATGTAAATCTTGGTTTATGATTGTATCAATGTAGACTTTCAGTGCCTCTGAAGAGTCTAAGAAGATGTGCATTCAGTATCTCATGAACACTAAAGGTTAAGACTGCAGCAAGAATGGAAAGAAGTACTACCTTTCTTATTTTTAAAGACCTCATGACTTCTGCCAGCCCAGCTCGGGATTTCTGAATGGTTGAGGCTGGCACTATCCTCAATTCCATTATCACACAGTCCCTTTTCCAGCCCTCCTGAACCAACTTCGTGCTCTTCCATGTCAAGAAACACCAGGGTGGATAAAGTGACCTAGCAGCTCGCCCCTCACTCTTCCCTGTTCCTCAACAGAGGAGTTTTGCAGCGAGGCTGTGGTTTCACAGGAGCTGGTGCAAGCAGCTGGGGATGTGAGCATCCCTGGATGCACTGCCAAGAACCTGCCCCTGCTACCTGGGCAGCCAGGCTGAAAAGTAAACTTTTCCTTTCTATTTTTTTCTTTTTTTTTTTTTTTCCCTGAATGATCTTTAACCAGGACCTGTCCACTGAGCCAGCTCATTGCACAGTCACAGAAATAACCCTACCAGGCATGGTCAAGGACAGCACGGGGCTGGGAGAGAGGGGTGGGAGTCATGGGACTGCTTCCACTGGCTGCTGCCAAAGGCACGTGTGAAAGCACATCCTGTTAGCAAGGTTGGGATATTTCTGGGCATTCACAGCTTGACCTAGAGCCCTTTGTTCCTTGCTAAATGTGATTTTGAATGACTATCATAGATAGAAATTGTAAATTTTTTTCCTACTGAAACCATGTAAAGAAACTGTGGGATAGGTGGTGACTGTTCCCATCAAAACAGACACTTCTGCAGGACATGACAGATTTCCTTTGAAATGTATGGGAAAGTGATATTATTCACCTCATCAATTCCATATGTATCTAGTCCTCTTTTGTGATCCACAGCTATCCTGTTTCTGTTCAACTCATTGATTCAAAATATCAGGCTTAACAAAACTCTGGAGACTAAACAGGGAAATCCTCACTGTCTCTTTTGTAATGTAAACCTAGATTTTCTTTCCTTTCTTCCAAAAGGAAAAAAAAAAAAAAAAAGGAAATGTAAATACTCATATCAGTTTAATTTAAAAATAACAGAACTATTCCATTTGTATTCACACTGACATATTTAGTGCTGTTTTTAAATACCCTTATTAAGTCTAATCATCCTTCCCAAAATATATTTGCACTTAACAGTGTTTTACAGCACCCCACAGCTTACTCTCTATGATATATCAAAAGAAATATGTGATGCTTTCTTTGCTGTCTCCCACAGCAGTCTAAGGAAGAAAAGGGAGAAAGCAATTTTCTCCTCTGTGTCCCAAAGGCAATTTAAGGGAACCTGTGGTCTTTTCTGTGATTATATTTCATATTTACACTCAGTGCTCTAGTCCCCTTTAAAACACAAACTCCTTACTTTGAAAACACAATATTCAAATAATTTAATTGCGTGGTCAAGCTGTGGGAAGGAGTAAATTAACTTGGGATGGCAAGAGACGCAGGACTATCTAAAAAACTACTGGCTCTCCATTACTATAATACCTTTCTTCATATCTAGCACATGACAAATCTAGATGGGATCCTTTTGCCACTAAGCCCCAACACTTCAGGACAGATTCCTGAAATTCTTGGGTAATTCTTGGCAGGTACCTGGTACTGGAGATCTTTCTCCAGAAAGATGTCACAGCTGCCCTCCAGAGTGAGAACCTGGATTCCTACCTGTGGAAGCAGAAGTCAGCACTGGATTAGCTTCTGTCCTTGTAAACTGCCAGTAGGTTGTCAGTGGGGAGGGGAGCTGGCAGCCATCAGGTCTCACAGGTTGTGCACAGATGCAGGTACACATACTGTAACAGGAGCAAAACCATAATTTTTCATCATTTCACTATTCCTTATTGCATAATACACACATTTTTTAATGATGTTAAATCTGCATAGCCCATATGTAAGGATATATAATGTATATACATAAATACATGTATAGGTTTAAAATAAATTGTTATATTTATGTAACAACTGAAATGGCCTCCCAAAAAAAAAAAAAAAAGTACAAGTCAGGCTTGTCAACCCTCTTCAGCATCCTTGCACTAGCCTTCCAGTGCAAAATTATTCTGGAGGAGTACACCCACTTTCTAGAACATCCAGGGTAAAAAAAGAAAAATAAACAAGTGTGGAATCCTGACGACTTTATGCTGCAGTGCAAGACTGGCTGGAGTAAGAGCTGTAAAGTAGCTGGGACATCCTTGAAACTTGAGCAATATCCAAGTGCAGGTTGGAGCTCCCAGCAGGTGTTGCCATTGTCAGAATTTTTTTGGCAGTTCTAGTCTATATCCTCAGACTTGGGGACGAGCAAGTGCACGATGTTGTAACCTGCTTGCTGGTTTCACCCTGCTGGCTCTGCAGTTGCATTTGGGCATTTGCTTCAAAAAGGAAAAGAAAAAGCTCTGAGCACAATCTGCTGCTAGCAGAAACACATAGTTGAATGCTGTTAGGAGTGCTGCTACACCTTATTTTCAAGATCACAAAGTGAGTGACTACATTTTACATGCAAGTAACAGAAAACACTGAAGTTCAGTTTCCAGGGAAAGAGCAAACCTATTAGATGATCAAGGGAAGCTATAACAGGGAACTGATCGAGATAAATCTAAAAGAACAATGTAAATCCATTAAGCTCGTAATTGCCTATGTGTGATAAATTTATTTTAGTTACTACACTTTTCTTGTAGTAATACTGACACAGCACTATAAAATTTAGGGCTCTTTTTCATGTCTGCTCCATCCCAGTGGGATCTCTGGCTGAAATACTGCT
Source organism: Notiomystis cincta (assembly GCA_013398075.1). Classification (NCBI taxonomy): domain Eukaryota; kingdom Metazoa; phylum Chordata; class Aves; order Passeriformes; family Notiomystidae; genus Notiomystis; species Notiomystis cincta. Next base: position 106,420 of record VZRX01007991.1, on the reverse strand, counting down.
CCAAGGAATACAGCACATAATCAGTCCCTTTGAAACTGCTTCAGTAATGCTGAATCCATATAAGTGTGGATGCCAATTATGCTAATGAAACTGCAATGGGCCTGTGGTTCTTGCTATCCTCTAACAGTGCTGTAAAACTACTGTCACACTCAGCAACTAAATGTTTGTAGCACACAACCACAAAGAATACTGAAATTTGCTGCATGGTGGAGGTGATGCCACATGTTCCCCAAATCTAATCTTGCTAAGAACACAAAGAAAGCAACAGGTAACTGTAGAAAATCTGGGATTTTTTTTTGTTCCCTTTCCTACTTGTCCTATATTCACACCTCCAGAAGATGCAAGGCTAATGCGAAGAATATTTATATTGCCCTCCTTTCTTGCTCCCTGTTTCCCCCCAAGGCAATGCTCCATCCTGAGGAGCAGGCACTGGGAGACAGTAGCTTGCAAAAGTTCAAGATGCCCCTGAGAAAAACCAAGACAGACCCTTAACATCTTGTCTCCACTTCCTCCTTTGGGCTGGTAAGAGCTCTCCCAGAAATACTCACTGATGCCTTGGCAGGGCTTTTCTTTGGGCTCAGGCAGGACCAGTCACGTGTGGTTTCTCTTTTCCTCTCCTGCGTTCTCTCACACAGCCCTACTGTGGTGAGGGTAACTCTTCTCCCCAGGCAACACGTGGGGGTTCAAAGTGTGTATGTTAAAATCTCTGCATCCCCTCCCCTTTGTCTTCGCAGCCTGGCAATGTCATAATCACCTCTGCAATACAGCACAGGCCAAGGTGCCAATCAGCCTGTGTGAACAGCAGTATTAAGGGTAATATAAAATCCCACTGAGGACACTTTCAGGGTGTGGTGGGAGTAGCTAATACAGATCATGAGACGACACAGACAGGAATATGGATTCATCAGGAGTAAGAGCTTTCACACATGATTAGTCAGGATAAAGAAAATGGCAATGCAAAGCTGACCAGTCTACATTATTGGGCTGTTACTTCTTGCATCAGTGGAAATGCCTGCCTTACTACTTTTTTCCCACATTAAATCCTATCACCACCATTATGGTTCCAGGACTGCTGTGTTTCAACAGCGCTTCATCCCTCTTCATGCACACTTTTTATAAATACTACAGGCTCAGGGAAACAGCTTCGAAACCACTGTTGCTGCAGTGCATCTGCCTTCAATTCTGTCATCACTTTCGGGACCATGAAAATTGCAGTCCATAATATTTTTGTAAAAGCAGTGAAAACCTACAAATGTTAACCTTTTGCTTAGTTTATAAAACAATAGTATTCTGTCATGTTTTCCCATCCTCTCATCTGCCCTCAAAGGGCCATCTCACTAATGACACTAATTCCATGATAGGTGAGGGATGCTTGGAATTGCTGCTGTAGTTAATGGCTGGCAGCTTTCCTGGGCACAGACTTTGTTCCTTGGCGTGCCTGCAAGTCCATGCTCATGTTCCTCCCTAGCTTCCCAGGGCTCTGGTTGAAGAGCAAAGGCAGCCTGTGGTGGGGATGTCCTTCAGCTCACAGGATCACCTGCTCTGCCCTTGCTCCACAGGATGAATTCATGAAGCATCTCCTAAACCATTTGCACCCTGTCATTCGAAAATGTAGCTTCACAGGTCCCAAAATGAGGTAGAAATACTAATCCTGTCATCTTTCCTGACATATTTCCTTACTGTGCCTTCTCTTGAGTCAGAGCCCAGAGATGTGCTATGATACTTGATCTTTAGGCTGCTCACAGTCCCAAAGACAAAGTAATTTCCAAAATTAAGTCTCCTGATGCTGACATTGCCACATAGTGCTGACAACGTTCAGATAACTAATATTTATTTTTCTCCTAGAAAAAATATTAATATATAAAACATACTTGTTATTGGCTTAACTACTGATTCTATATTATTGTTTATTTCTTACGTATGGCTCTGTTTTAACTTAATTAGGTTTGCCTTCTTCTCAGTACTCTAGAACAAGAGGAGCAAGGACATAACACCCCAACACAGCAAGGCACACCCTTCTCTCTGCATTTCACTGTTGGCTTCAGCATCCCATCCTCAGCCCTGAGCTGGCATTAGATACTGTAAGAGCAGTTGCTGCACCCTGGGCTTGGGGAGCAGGCTAAGCAGCAGCAGCTGAGAAGTGTTACATTGCTCCTGTGTTTGTGAGGATCAGCTGGTTCCTGTCTATGGTCTGAACTGCTCCTTAGAAGTGTTCAGATACACACACACACTGTGGGATAAAATGCCCTCAGGAAAACCTCATAGTCACACCTGCACTTGCAAAGATACACATAAAGAATGCAGGAATATCCAGATGGGCATGTGAAAAACACTACAGTTGTATGGAATTTGCCCATACCTTAGGCTCCTTGAAGCTGTGAGGATCGATTTCATCATTCCTTCCTTGCTAGTCACTGCTGTCACCACGTGTTAACCACAATTTTGGTTTTTTTTTCTGAAATAATAGTGCCCCTTGAAATAGAAACATGTGTTCTGCCGTGGGTGAGAAGGACCTGGAATTTGGCAGTACCCAAGAGAAAAGATGTGAAATGGGCAAGCCATTCCTAGGCAGAGTAGACATTGCTGGAAACAGAATAACAAACTTCAGAAGAGCCCCTTATAAGCAAAACTTCAAATTCTGAATTGGGGATTCATGCTGTTTATCCCCAGTTTATGGCTGTGTGTTAGGAAGTGCCAGGCTAGTGCTGGTAAGCTCAAGTTCATACACTGACACTTTCTCTCTCCCCCATGCCTTCCTCTTGCTTGGATCTCTTGTCATGCTTTCGGAGGATGAAAAATGCATTAATAATGAACAAAAGTGGAATGCACTCAGGAAAGCACTTTCTTCCTAATTCCCATGATCTGGTAGTGTGCCTGTTCCCTTGGGAATGAAAGGCAGTCTTCCAGTTCGGGATTAATAAGAGTAACTGTGGATATTTTTACTATTGGTACAAATGACTAATTAAATCATTATTAACATTTTCTGTAATACACATACAAAATGTGAATAAGTTTTACCCATGTCATTATACACTACTAAAATTGATTGTGGCTCAGACCTAATAGGACAGCAAATTTCTACAAGCTGAACTTCCCCCAGCATGGCTTAGTTCTCTGCTAAATTTATTTCATCTTAAATAACTCATTAAGGATGACATTTAAGTGACAATCTGTTGATAGCTAATCACAAGCTTACAGAGTATCATTTCAATGGAATGTCTGGATATGCAAGTTAAGGTTAGTGTAATGATTTGCTGGTTTATGGTCTTGTTGAGGGAAACAGGGAGCATATGCAAGGCTTAGCTGTTCTCTCTTCCCTCTGTCTGGCAAGGTCTGAAAGCACATGCCTAGGTATAGATGCAGTGTTACCAGTTCTCACATTGATTAATGTGTTACCAGCACGTACTCCTGGGCCAAGGAATGATTTCAGAATATCAGTTTGCATTTAAAACATAAATTCAAGTTTAGTTTCCAGCTTTTGTGATGGAGAGATAATGGGTGATTAATCCTAGCTCCAAGCCAAGAATTATACTAAAGATGTGTATGGAGATGTGGCACTGTGGCCACTCATGTTTCTGAGAGACTGTTTATGCATATGAAAAGTTTGTCTCAAGTCAGTGGTCCTCTACACAGGTGTCCTTGCAGCTGAACCCGTGTTTGTCACACCTTGCTGGATCAGTGTGCTGGGGTAGGATAGACAAGGAGCTCAGGCTCCGTCAGGATCGAGAAGGAGAGGAAATGGGAAAGACACCAATACAAAGGTCTGATGTTACTGTGGACAAAGTGTAGCCTGTTTAGCATTTAATTCTGCTTTTGCACATCATTTAATTCCAGTGCTATAAAGAGGTTTCTGAGGAAACAGAACCAGAGATTTCATGGTGCAGGGCAAGGGCATGTGAGAAAACAGCTGTAGTTTGAAAGAGGAGATGCTCTGACTGGATATAAAGAAACATCTTGAGGCAAACTGAGCATGGGAAAAGCATTGCCCAGATAGGCTGTACAGCCTGTGTCCTTGGAGGTTTTAAAAAACCTGACTGTTTAAAGCCCTGAGGACAGGAGCCTTCCAGAGGTCCCTTTCCACTTGGATTACCTCATAAGTAGATGTAATCTTTTTGGACTTCAGCAAAGCTTTTGAAACTGTCTCTCACAGGATCCTTCTGGACAAAATGTCCAGCACACAGCTGGATAACAGTGTTATGCAGTGGGTGAGCAACTGGTTCATGGGTCAGGCAGAAAGAATTATAGGGAATGGGGTGACATCAGACTGGCGTCCTGTCACTAGGGGGGTTCCCCAGGACTCCATCCTCTACCCACTTCTCTTCAACATCTTCATTAATGACTTGGACACAGGACCCAAAATTTGTCAATGGCACTCAGATGGGAATGAAATTCATTATCTTGAGCCCCAAAGCTTTCCACTGTCAACCCTCCTTGACATGGCACATGTGCCATGGGGTCCAATGGGAGAACTTAACAGTCTGTCTCAGACTCTCCTTGATATTATGAAATTAATATTCCATTTTCTTCTATTTTTTCTTCTGTTTCCACCTCACCATGAAGTGCTTTGTTACAACATACTTTCCTTTTGTTTACTGCCCAACTACTGGCCCATAATAAAGCAAGAAGAGAAGGGTGTGTAATTACCAGGAGTGTCCTGTCATTAAAAAAAATGAGATTGTATTGGATTTCACTTTTTAGACCAGAGATGGTAAACCACTACTTCTAAGTGATGGAGCCATGACATTTTCTACTTGAGGGACAAGATGGAGAAGACTTAGGTCCTCAGTTTTTGCTATTGTCTCTGACTCCTGGTTAAGGTTATGTCATTACAATGATGCTATGATGAAATATATTCTTTTTTGTTTGGCAGAGGATTATGACTTCAAAAATTGACTTCAAAGATGATGTGGATATCCTGAGTACTCTATAATCTTGAAACAAACAGTATTGCCTTGTTTGAGCTGTCACTACAGCATTTGACATAAAACAGAAAAGAAAAAGAAGAGTGTGTATTTTGGAGGATGAGAAGGGATTTGAATCAGTTTAGAAGGATAATGTTTCTTTAACAGGGTAATCCATACGAGACTTTCCTACCAAGTACAAAAGGATCCACATCAGCCACCTCTAGGGCAAGTCTAAAAAATATTGCAAATTATTTAGGCAGTCATTAAATACGACCTTTGTTCTTGGCAGCAGCACAAGGAAAGCAAGAAACAATTAAGCAAGCGGCTGTTGAAAGCACTACTGACCGATTTCAACACTGAGTTTGTTTTCTGCTCTGAGATGGTTTTGCCTCTTGTAGTTTCATTTTCCCATGTTGGAAGAAAGACAAATATGTCATTTTAGTGTCTACAAGTCTAGTTACATTGATTAGCAGTATACATTTAGAATTGGCATCAGTTATTTTCATGCACAGTGCACCATCCAGCATTACTGTTTACATTTTTATGTTTCTGGGTTATGAATTTTTTAGTAATTCTCTGGAATCTGCCAAGTAAGGTGCAGTGTATTGCTGAGTTCTGGAAAAAAAGAAAAAAAAGCAGTACTGGGCCAAATGTTCCTTCGAGGCATAAGAAATTATTAAGAAAAGTCTTTTGGTCTTTTGCCCTTTCATCTCACTGAGCTGAACCAAAACAGTCTAATTGCACAAAGAATGGTATTGGACATCTGCCCTGACCACTGACAGGTGCTAAAGAGACTTCCCAAAATGCCTAAGTATTTAGCTACCAAGCTCCTCTTGATTCTCATGAAATTAGGCAGCTCAGCACTTGGAAATATCCCACTAGGGTCCAGATTCTTTAATATTTCTAAGAAGTTGCAGGAAGATTCAGAATCTTTTAACACTTTTAATATAAGAACCCAAATGCATTTTATGTTTAGACATCTACTGAAAAAATTGTCTGCTTTTCTCTTATAGTAAATGCTTGCAGTAAGATGCAATACAGAAAAACCAAGCTAAGGGATTCTCTGATTGATTCTATGAGAATACACGTGGGAAACCTCTTTTAAGCAAGTACATTACAGGCTTAAAAATCTTATTTCTCATCTCAGTTCTTGTGAATGAGATGAAATATCTTTTGACATTAGAAGAATTATAAATTTGAATAGGGTTTGAATCTTCAGACCTGTTTCAGCAGATCTTCACTGGGTATTACCCTTGGAAGATGATGGCACTATCTGCTCTGAGAAAAGGAGAGAAAACAAATATTTACAGTCATCAGAAGCTCCAGGAATTCAAGCATTGAAGTAAGAACACATTCTTTCTGTGCAAATAGTGAAAATGGGACATCAAGGGGTAGGTTCCACTACAAGATCAACCAAAAGTAGAGGTGTTTTGCATATAATCACTTCTATTTCATCATTTACATTGTTTACATATCACAAGAATTGCCATCAACTAATTAACATGCACCATTTCTAACTAAAATACCTCCAAATTTAATAGAAAAGTCAAACTTACTCTTGAGTGGTGGGAGAACAAGCTGAGGAGAGGATGGATCTGGTGGATGAGAGCAACATATAAGCCTCTGTTATCAGACACTGTGCTTTATAAGCAGAGGTTAAAAGAATTGGAATTATCTTGTCAAGCAAGGAGAAGAATTAGAGGGAGAATGTGATGCCTCTTGAAATGTGTAAGTGGTTGGAGAAGTGGAATGAAGTACTATTTATCAGAATATACCCTGTGGAGAGGATGAGACCTAAAGGTCTTCAAATGCAACAAGGAAGACTTAGGCTACATGTTAGGAGAAAAAGTATTTAACTGAAAAGGCTGCTTGGAGACAGGACTAGGAGGCCTGGAGGGGCTGTGCATTTATCACCAGAAAGTGGCCTTAATAACATCTGCTGGATGTGGGAAAGGTCTGGCTGGTTCTGCCACAAGGCAAAAGGATGAACTAGATGAGCTCTCAGACTCCCTTCCAGCCCTCATTGCCATGATTCTGAGATTCATCACATTGGAAAGCTTTTCTATAGTTATGTTGTCCAGCAACAGTAATTCCCCAATCAAAACCATGTTATTTGTGGACACAAGAACATGTGGGAATAGAAGTTTTCTGAGGAGTGAGACATTGCATCCATCATTTTATTATCATTTGTTTCTTACCTATGAAACAGTGGTGTGGTCTAGCTCAAGAAATTTGGGAGTTATCAAGAGCCCTGTTGCTAGGAACCATCTGTTTTATTTCAATCTTTCAAAGGTTAGAGCCTGGATACCCAGCAGTAGTTTCATCTCTGTAGCCTAAATGGTCACTGAGAGTCTTGCTTATGCAAAAAAAAAGTTTATTACATTAAGAGATGTATTTTTTACAAGCCTTTAAATAATGTATAAACTTTCTTCTATTATTTCATAATGTGTACTCTTAAATAACATGCTAGTCACATCATGAAATCAAATGATTGGAAAATATTTAAGTACCAGATATAGTTTAATTGTCCATGTAAGTAAAATACAAATGGTAAGCAAATAACTTTAATAGTAATAAAAAGGTCTAATACTGACATTGCATCATAATGAAGCTAATTTTTAGCACAGAGGCTGATTTGCTTAAAGATAAAGCAGTTTAACCTTGACAGTAAATACAGGTTTCAAGCCATCCAGAGGAGATCAGAGCATTCCCAGATACCTGTTATTGTAGAAAAGAGTTCCTTCTGTGCAAGGGAATGTTTCCCCAGCATTAAACCATGCATGTAGACCAATGGCATGCAAAAGGGAATGCCTACATATGAACACTGATCTGGTGCTTTCTTTGGTCTCTCAGATACAGGAAAGCAAGGACCTCAGATGAAATCTGGGCCTAGGAAGAGCTGCTCTACATGTTGCTGATCCCTGAACTCCAAGAACAAGCTACTTTATCTGAATTCTTATCTTCATGTATTTTCCTTGCAGAGAGGTACTCTGCCACTCTTGATGGGAGTTCAATTTCCTATGCCTCCACCTCCATGAATGTGTGCCAGTTTAAATAAGAAAACTGCTGTGTGCATTTCCATGCAATTGAAAATAAAGATCTCTCATCTTCCTTCCTACAGAGCACTTTAAATGCCACATCCCAGCCTGTAATTTATTGACAGAAAGAAAGGCAACTACCACAGTTTATCAGCCTTCCCCCTGCTCCCAGAGGAGGCTGAGGGTGCAATGCAGCCACCTGAGTTGTCCCTTGCTGTCACTGCATGCAATCCTTGTAGAGAACAGGCACTCAGGTGGTGCTTAGACAGCAGTGCACAAAGAGCCCTTCTCAATGCTCCCAAAAACTTGCCAGACCCATGCTCTCCTGCCTGCAGATACCTTCCTGGATTGTCCTTCCTAAGAGGTCTGGCCTTCTACTTCCATTCTGTCTCTTGTTATGAACTGTATTTGGATAATAGCTGCCCCTCCCTCCTCCTACCTACCCAGGCAGCTGGAGTCATTGTATCCTGTCTTTCTGCATTTTTTTGTTTCTGCACCTCATCAAGGCTCTTTTCTGTAAATGGTTGGTCTTTGCAGATTGGATTGCCCTCAGCATGTTGAAAGAGCTGCCAGCCCTGTGGAAGAGACCAGCTTGGAACATAAAAACATCAGATAAAATGCATTATGAAGTCCATTAAACTCCCATCATGGGTTGTCCTTTATCATTAACAAAAATATTACTGCATCTCTTGTTTATCATCACACCCTCCTCTTGAAAGTCCTGTCTGAAAGCATTTAATGTTTTTACATCTCATCTCTCAGATTTCTTTTACTTTATTCACCAGCTCCTCATTTGTCTTATGCATTGTAGCAGAAGAAAAAGGTCCCCATCACAATTCCCTAAAGAATGAGTGTAAGAATCACAGTTAGATGTCAAAGTGCATTTACTAATACCTATTTAAGGGAGTAAGCAGGGTTTATTTAGCTACTAACCAGCATTTTCTGATTCTTGGGTTAATGACAAGTCCATCAGGTTCTGTTGCTCAGCAAAAGCTATAATCAGAAACAAAATCTAGATGAGACCATTTCTTTTATTCTACAGTGTGTGAGTTTAATATCCTGTACTTTGAAACAACTCTCATTTAATTTTGACAGAACTTCCATGGTGTAAAATGTTACATTCACAGCATAGATCAGTAATTATGTTCTCGTAGTTTGAAGAATAATCATCCACTTCTCAAAAAAAAACCCACCAAATCAAAGCTATGATAAGGAATAAGGAAGGATAATCCAAGCTATGCTTTTTGTTTCTTACTGCTCTGGCATCCTTCCTTCTATGCTTTTTTGTTCAGCTTAAGTGATTTGACTTCCTGAGCCAATTCTTTAGATAAACTAGTGCTCTAATTTTAGATTTATCAGATGGCCCACAAGACATTTTCTCTGTGTGATTCTGCAGTGTCCGTTTCCATACAGTCATTACTGTGTTGGGGGTCAGAAGAAGAAAGAACATTTAGACTCTAATTCCTCCTGTGTATATTTGCAGGGAATTTAGTTCCAAGAAAGCTCTAAATAATAAAATGCATGGCCTCACAACATGCTGCAAAGTGCTCATTATCTGAATACACTCTGACTGCTTTTGCAAACAGATGCTCCAAATACTGTTCTTAATTAAATATCAAGGATTGGATTCAAATGTTGGTCCATGCCAGCAGAAGATAGCACAAATCCTGGTACTGGGCCCCAATCCAACAAAAGGATGGTTGTGAATGCCTAAAGCTTGCAGGCTTCCCTCTCTTGTGGGCAGACTTGCCAGACATCGAGATATGATGCAAGGAGCCTGGATTTTGGGGTGTTTCTCAGGTGTCAGGGTGGGAGTGCAGCCCAGATGGCTGCTTGACAGCAGACTTGTGTATGGATTGGGCATGATGCTCTGCAGTCAGGGCAGAGAGAGCTGCTTCATCAAATCATCAACATCCACCACTATGAATTCCTTGAATCTTTGAGGAAGACACAGGAGTCAAAGTCAAGCCAGGAGTCGAAGGAAGAACTACAAGCTGAGCTTTCACTTAAACAATTCCCCTTTTTTTCTTACCACCTTATGGGATTTTTTCTGCTTAATAATGGATGTGCAATTGTTTCTAGATAGTGATGGAGATGGTAAAAGATTTATTTTGGGAGTGTGGAGTGGCTCTTAATACTCAGAGTTTTGGTGTTTTGTTTTGACAAGGAGAAGAGATAAAACACTTGGAAGAGAGGCAAAGAAAAGGAAAGTGCAGGCAGCAAAGGGATCTTTTCTTTGAGCTGATGACTTTTGAGCCATGTCAACATTGCATAGTGTAACCTGTCTAAAGACTAACTAACCTTGGAGAGCATCATGGCTGTACAGCCTTCCTAGTCTGGTACCAGAGATTTCAAATATTTCCAAAGACAGCATTTCAGATTTTCAAACATCTAGCATTTATCTGCAGAGAAAGACTGAAGAAAAGCAAAGACAGCACAGTCAGATCAGCCATTGTATAATATATACTAATCCCATTGAAGTAAAGTCTTGTTGGTTTTTTTTTTATTTTTAGATAATTTCTACTCATGGGTTCACAGCTCTTTCGGAAAAAGATTTAATCTTGGACATCAAGGCTAAATATTTTCCTTAAGAGGCACATAAAAAATGAGGAGAATGGAAAAGGAGCAGGAAGCAAAAATTAAAATGGACAAAGAGGCAGAAATGTGATGGGTTGCCAGCTGGGTTTCTTTTTGGTCCCCCTTCTCTAATAACTGGTTATTTCTTTGGCTGGGCTCAGAGTCATGGGTATCCTGAGGCAAAGGAGCTCAGAGAGCTCGAAAGCTTTCCAGGCTGCCTGTTCTCTCAGCCTCCATGTAAGGCTATTAACCTCCTCAAAGGTCTATTACCTACTTTCCAACACAGAAATTTTAGTCAATTGATTAATATACAATGGTTTGGGGTTTTTTTAATTTAAAAGCCATGGTGTTACCACCATGCTTTATGTATGAAGTAGGGTTTTATTTATTTTTAATTTTGCTGTCTTTTATACACAAATTTGCAGAGCAAACTGGTTCAAACTTTTATATATAAGATGTATAGGTCTATATACCCTCACCCACAACTGAGGCATCTCAGTCTACCATCTATCTGTCTTTCCTCAGTACACACAGACATAATTTTTAGGGCAAAAAGACCTGGGTGGTGGTCTTCTTTCTTCACCACTCTTACAGGAAATCTGCCAGAAGAAGCCAGCCTGAGACTCCAGCTGCTGAGAAAGAAACAAAGCTTTATATATTCTTGGAAAATGTTTTACTTTTGTATCACTCTCTCTCTGCTGTGTGCTGCCTCTGTAATGATTGCTTTGCCTCTATATCAGTCATTTGTCAATCTGTTCTTTTCCCTTTTTTCACCTTTCCTCTTTAGTCATCCTCATTTCACAATTTGCTTCTGTTTATGTGATTCCCTTCTAATTCAACTGCTAAGAAAAGAGGAGAACACCTGTGAAGCAAACACCCTATTTTTTGCCATCATTCCAGTGAACCTCATTGCTTATGCATTATACCCCATTTATACCTGATCTACCTCTATTTCAAGCTGTGTAGTACAGACACTGCCTACAACTTCTTGTTTGCACAAGGGTGCCTCACTCATATTTTGTTCCTACCTAGCATTGAAATAACTTGCTAATATTTAACACTGATGCATAGAGGCAAACTAAGCAGGGCCAGCACTGCAGGACTTCATGAGATTCTAAAGAAAAAGCACTTGTATTCTAATCCTAGTTTTACTTTATTAGATCCTTAGTGTCAGGCACTGGGAAAAATCTTAGGGGACTGCATCCTATGAACCTACTGTTTGCTTCCATGCTTTAGTGAGTTTTAAGGCTTATGACCCTCATGAAAAAAAAGTGCTCCTTTTTTGGTGGAGAATTGGATGCTTAGCACAGCAGCAGCAATAAAACTCAGCAAACTGGAATGCACACTCAGGTATTCCTGTAAAACTTGCATCTCTCTTGACTCCTTGAATGGAAAAGGTCACAAAAAGGCAGGCAGTTGTCTGCCTTTTCCTCCACAAATCTGTTGTGTAGAAATCCCTGGAGACAGTGAAAGGCACAGCACTTTCCCCTGCATCTCCACTGGCATTTCTAAGCATTGTCTCAGGCTTTTTACCAAGCCCATCTGTTCTACTTCATGTCACTCCTCTGCAACATAAGAGAATTAGAGGGCTTCTTTGGGAAGGGAAAGCAGAGTACAATTATCCTCTTACTGTATCCTCTCAATATCCTCCTCTGGGTGCAGTTGACTGCTTGGCAACCCAGTGGGGTTTCACCCTGGGTGTGTATCCAGCAGACTTCAGGGCTAACACACTGTCCAGTAATAACTCCTGACCAGCAAATCCTAGCCATGAGTAAGGAGTGGAAGTGACCCAAGCTTGGAAGGATTTTGGCAGCAAAGATACAAAGACATGTAGACCTGGCAGATGCTATGGAGGTGGGAGCTCCAGGAGAAGCTGGGAGCTGTGCAGCCACTGCTGCAGGTGGGCTTGGACCCCCAGACTGAAAGGGCCTCGAGGGTCTGAGAGAGCCCAGGAGCCAGAGTCTTGTATATCCTCATCAGGGTGCAAATGCTGAGGAAAGCAATATGAAGAGGGGGAAAAAAGCATGAAGACTCCAACATGTGATTATGCAAAATGCAAGGTGTGGCTGGATGTATGTGCTTTCTCATTAATCATGTCTTTCACATGATTACAAGAAGCCAACAAGAGATAAATCAGTTGTCATGCAATCAATTTGTCATGTTTTCCTGTTTTGGTTTTGTGTGTGTCTACCTGCAGGAAAATCAAGTGAGGAAAAGGGAGCATGTAAAAAATTGTCTATCAACACTGGCTGTATGTCTTCTAACAAAATTTCCCGTTAACATTTAAAAAGATACTTTAGTTTTGCATGCAGAGTATTTCCACCACAGCCAGGTAAGAAATCACATTCCTGCAAGCATTACAAGACTGTTCCAGTCACAAAACTTTTTACATGTCCATCTTCATGGTGTCTTCTCGGGAATAAATTGCATTCCCAGTGGATCAATAAAGAGTTTTCAAATTGCCAGAATCATGAGTCCACTCAGTGAACAAGCAAAGCAAAGACATTCAATGCAAGATGCTTTTAAGAATCAACAATATAATGGTGAGTTTTAAAATTCTGAGGGTTTGTTGTACAAACCTCTACAAAGATAAAGCTGTTGCTTTGTGTGTTAGTTCTCTCTGATTGTACTTTTCTCTTTCCCCACAACTGGTGTGCATATCTGGCAGAGTGCAAATACTTGCCTTTTTGAGTATAAAGAAAGAATTTAACACTGTTTCCCTACTATGCAGAAATGAAGGAAAATATTTATTTTATCATTTTGGAGTTATGAGAACAAACAACACGACTGGCAGAAAGTTTTTAAAGAATTGTGATTTTTTGTGCGTCAAAGAAGTAAAGCAGTCACAGAATCTGAGCATAGAGGAGGTGATCTAGGAACTTTGGAAGGACTCAGCCCTTTTGATTCAGCTTTGCAGTGCCTGTCCAGAAATGTTGAAACCTTGCTAAACAGACTCCTGTTTATCTGCAAAAATATATGATGCAAGTGAGGGTGACAGTACCGGGACAGTATTGCAGTGGTAAGCAGTATTTTCTGCACATCTTTCTGTATTAGAAAAGTAATGTGATTCATTTAGTGTGCTCTTTCCTCAAATATATATGGTGCCATTCAGTTCATTTTTTACAGTATAACATGCAGAAGACCAAATCCCAGTGAAGTAGTTTCAGGAATTTATTACTTATAGCAACATTCATGGTATACTGTGGCAATTAGCAGTGTGCAAGAATAGAATCTCTCTCCTTCAGAGCACCATGGTCATGACAATGCATCAACTATATGAGGACGTTACACACTTTTATAGGCACAATTAAAAGGATTGAGTGAGTTTGCTGAATATATTCTCCATATGGGGCAATGCTTAATAGTAATCATTGTATAATGGATGTAGCATGCAAGTTATCTTGTGTGACCTGATTAGTCAGAAATAATGTTTCTACTCTTTGGAATGAGATTGTTATCAGTTGCAATAAAAACAAGCAAGACTATACTTGATGTGACCTGTGTGCTTCTAGCATCATCAAATCTTTGTACATAAAACACTTGAGAGACAGACTGTGAGGAACTGAAATGGAGGTAAAGCAGAGAGCTTCAGAGCCTGATGGCAACAGCAATGAAGGTATGAGATAACTCATTTTGGAAGAACCACTAGCAAAATTGTTTCTCCAATTGCTTCTCCAAGAAGCAAGAAGTCTCGATTTTATCTGTACCCTGAAGGAGGCCAGTTTCAGCCTGATTACTTTGTCCCTTGTCTAAACAGGTCTCTGTAAGGTATATAACAAGTTCTTCTATCAGGAATTTGCTAGAATCAAATATGCTTGACCTTCTGACTGCTCACCACACACAGGTGCTGCCCTGCCAACCTCTGATCTCAGCTTATGCTTTACTTGGAGTCATCCGTACAGGGCAGATGCCAGAAGCTGGAACTTGCCTCCTGCTGAGGTTGTGGTGGGCTCCCTCCCCCATCTCTCTCCCTGCACCTGGAGTCCCCATACTTCTCCTCCCACCTGGACTGTGTTCCCTCCCATTGCCCTATTCTCTAATTCCAGAGAAATGCTTATTTCTGGGAAAAGGCATGTACTTCAAGGGCTGTTCCTTCCTCTTGTGAGGGGAGCCGGGTGATAGCACTTACTCTAATTCCTCACATCTGCCTCTCTGCTTTTTATTTGAGGACCTTCTGCTGAGCTTCTAAGGAACTTGGCTCCATCTAGGACTAAACATTTTTCCCAACATAGGTAAGTGTTATTTTGATGCTGTGTCTCTGATTCTCAAGTACAAATGCAGAGGTCCTGATCCATGGGCTTCAAGTACCTTCTCATCTCAAAGGCTTTATCTAACATTAGTTATTTCTCAGTTTCACAGCTTTTCATACAGTACTGATGGGTTTTGGTCCAGCCTGTTCTCCTGTCACCTCCACAGATTTTTGGGACTGTCTCCCCAACCATAGGAGTCCAAACACAGATATTTAGAATACTGGGTGTGGCCTACATCACCATAACCAACACCTTTCTTGGCCTTGATGCAAGGCAGTCCTTTAAACACATCAATGAGTGCTTCCAGGCCACTTTACTTGCCTGCCATTTTATTCCTTGGTGTCTCCACTCCTAGAAATTCCTACCATGACCTCTGTTATTTTATCTGCAGGCTAGACAGACAATACCACAGCTTGTCTGCTGTATTTCCTCCTGCCACTTCTGTAACACCACTTATGTCTCCACACATTTTTCTTTGGGAAGGCCAACTGCAATACCACTCTAGAGCTCTTCCTTGCAAGCAGCAGTGTGTTATTCAAGTGCAATGGCCTCTGATATTTCAATGTTTTGGTAAATCAACAGTTCAACAGTTTCAAGAAAGCAAATCGAGTTCCACCATCACAAGTTCATTTTATACAGGATCCCTTTCCTGCAGATTGCTGCATCTCTCACCCTGTCAGGATAGTGAATCCGAAGATGTCACATTGTGCCTGTCTGCTTTTCCCACCCTTGTCAATCAATCAGGAAGTCTCCCAAGTTCTCCTTCCTGACTGGCTTTCAACTATTGCCTCACAATTTTTGACATCTGATTGCTGGCAGGTGTTCATACACCAACTCCTTTCCTGATCCCAAAGTCCCACTTTTACTTTTACTCAACTCCTGGTCATTTGCTCCTTGAGGGTGACACCAGAGTCAGATGGCCACCTTTCAAGGGTTCAGGTCTCTAGTGCAGCCCCTTCTGGTCCTCTGTCGGTGTTAATAAACTGCTGAAGGAAGATATAATATGCTTCCACGGGCATGTGCCACAAACAAGACTAAATTAGAGAATCACATGACAGTGGGACACTAGCATTTGTTCACTACATACACAGGGAATTGAATAAATGCAGAGAACAGCCATGAAGAGCTAGTCTTTGAAAAGGCACTGTCTGTCAGTCAGGAAATCCCTCTGCAGCACATTGCTGGTGCCTATGGAAGTATTTCAGGGAAGCATTTTTGTATGATTTGCATTACTGCCGAAAGTCAGAAACAAGATGCTGAGCCAGCTGGATCTCTGCCTGATCACCTTATAGTACTTTAATTTTCTATGTTCTAAGGCTGTATTTACAAGTGTTAAATACTTCCAGGAACTTCTTGAGTGTGCTGAGAAAGCAAAGATGAAATTTCAAAGGTATCTCTAATTTAAAAGCTTGAATGACAGAGCTGTTGATTACACATCAATAGCAACAAAAGGGGAAGGACCAGAGAAGATTTAAAAAGAAAAACCTGTTAATTTTTGGTCATTGTAGGGTGGAAAGTCATGTGGGTTCGTTCACTAGGAGTACTGTCTCTAGTTTTTACTTTCTGTTTTGTGTTCTTCAGATCTGAAAATTTTGAGAGTTGCTGCTCATTAAAAGCCTGAGCTGACACCAAAAGAAACCCCAGGAATTACACTGGGAATTTACAGACTTTGCAACTGCCCCTTGCTTGTTTATATTCCTGAGACAAATTCAGGCAGAAATATTAGAAACCTGTTTACTGAAGAAGCAAATCTGTGGAGTTGAGCGCACCCTGAGCGCAAAGGAGCACTTTGTTCATTGTTAACCGAGCGAGGCCCGACAGCGCTGAGACATCCCTTTGTTGGGAGGATCAGAAGAGGCAGTTTGTAAGTGCCTGACAGCCCAGCTTGCACAGCTTTGCCAGCTTAATTAACACATTTCTTCCTCTGGGGAGGAGGAAGCTTCTGAACTAATGGAAAGAGCCCCACACTGTTTGTAAAGTCACCCAAGTGCCACCAGCTCAGACACTTTACCAGAGGGCTAGCTAGAAGCACGGGCTGCAGCTTTCCCTTTTTTCCCCAGTGAGTACCTAGGAGTGGAAAGCAAATCTGTTTCCTGACAAAGAATGACTCATGCAGACTGCTTGGCTTCCCCTTGCTAGGTTGGTGATAGGGCATTTGGCTGTGTCTTCCAGGGTACCTTTTGTATACAAAATACCCTATACACGTCTGTGATGTGGCTTTGCTCCTGCACAGATGTGTGTGAGAGCAAACACAGCAGGCTCAGGTGACTCATTGGGTGTTACCAGAGCAAACTCAAAGAAGAAAGCTGGACAGATATGCTCAGGTCCTAGGTTCATGTCTAAGTGTGACTGAAGCATAGCAGCTCAGGAGGGAAACTGGAACTCATTCCCAAACCTTGACCAGAGCAGTGGCATGTGCCTGAGCTGTGCCTGAGCTCCTGGCAGAGGGCAGAGCAGCAGAGCTTGCTGGACAGAGAGCCTGGCCAGTCCCCTCTGCCCCACTTATGCACATCAGCTCTCCTGCCAAGAGCCCTACAGAGCTGGAAGGGGAGCAAGCAACAGGTCTGGGGCTGCCCCACAAACTGGAGAAAGGACTGCTGATGCTGCTTTCCTCAGTGCTGGTGTATACAGCTTCACTGTCAACTGTGGAAAGTAATTGTAAAGAATTTGGGTCAGTTTGTTTTTCTGCACAGAGGATGCAAGTACTCAGTGCTTTACCTAGGGGTAATACAAACAATCCCTGTATCCCTCTGCGAGACGACTTGTTCTGAGCAAACTTGCTTTATTGCTTTGGTGTGCTTGAGGCTGTTGTTTTGGTTTTAATTGTTCTTATTTCAGCAGCACCTCGAAGACCCTACCAAAAGCAGGGCATCATCTTCCTAGTAGAATGTAAAACAGTGCCCTCCCCAAACAGGTGGTGATCTCAGTATGTCTTGGAGGCTAAAGAGAGGATGCAATGGAGCAAAGGTGTGACGCGGCAAGGCTCTTCCTCAGAGGCATCCACCAGCTTAATGGCCAAGAGGAGGCTGGAGGTTGGATTTCCTGGCACTGTGGCATGCACCCACTTTTCCAGTCACTCCAATCATCACATCTGCACATTTGGATTAGCATGGAATTTGTCATCTTGCCCACGGCAAACCTGTGGGTCTGGGCAGGCTGCCTGAGTACTTCTTTTCTAAACACATCACATCAGCCCTTCTCACTGTCAGGATATCACAAACATTCATATAAGAGCTAGTCCAGCACAAGTATCAAAGAGGAGGACCAACTTAAAGCCAGGTCTGACTCCATAATTCTTCCCAGATAAACAAGCTCTGATTTATGACCCTTACAAATCCCATGCTTGAGTGAATAAAACTAAAAAGATGACAACTATATGTTCAGAAGAATTTGGGAAAACTCTGCAGTGAAAATTTCCTTCTACAAAAAAATGAGTGGGAGAAAAGAAGAACTGTGTGGTGAAGAAAACAGCTATCACTAGCAACAACTCTGCCAACCTCTTCTGCAAAGTTTCAACCTCAAAGGGAAGAAGTGACAGACACTTAGAAAATACTCCTTATATCATGGTTTTTAAAGGAAATGCTCAAAATACAGGGGTGAGGTACACCATGATAGGATACCCAAGGTTACATTAGGAAATTAAATACTTTAAAATGAGGAACCACCATGTGAACCAGCAATCTCAATCATGGATGATGTTATTTATCTATCACCAGAAGCACACATGGTTGTTAGCAGGCAAAGGAAAAAATAAAAACCCCCCAGCATGAGTTTGCTAATCATAATTAGGCATAATCAGATTGGAAGATACTTTGTCAATTATTTTTGTTTTGTTGTGTAATATTTTTTCAAAAGGGCCAATTTACTAAAAGGGAAAGATTTTGCAGAGAGAGATTTACATAAATAAATCTCCTATGCAACTTTTCTGAAAGAAAATTCATACAAGGAAATACTGTAGACATTTCAAAATGAAAACATTTGCATGTGAAATTAACCTAAGCTTTGTGATGATTTCTCCTGTTGCAAACTGTAAGGATCTTTGTTTTTCACTCTGCTTTATTGCACATTCTATAAACTGCTTATTGATAGAATATTTTTGACTGTGCAGTGCAATGAAGTATGAAACTATATCAAGAATAGGGGTCAGGATAGTGTTTGGCATCAGAGACCCACTGAAAGAATCACACAGGCTTAGAAACAGAGACAGGTTACAGACTGCATGGGCTGAGAGCAATCCAAGCAGAGCGGTAGCGAAAGAAACCTCACAGAATTTCTCCTGGAAAGGGGCCAAAGGAGCCTCAAGGGCAGGTGAATTGACAGGGCTTAGGGGGAGAGGGGCAGCAGGGGAGCACAGTATGATACAGAGCTATTGCTGAGGAAATGGCTGATCCAGGAAAGGATGTGCTATAAGGAAATGTCAGCATGAATATTTCATCTGTTGACCCTTTTTGTAGTTGTAACATCTTAAAAGACAGTGACTGTAATTGACGTTAGACTCCGGGTAGAGAATGCAATTCTTGTCCCGGGAGATTGACATATATTACCCCAAAAATGCAGCTCCGGGCTATGTTCTGCAAGGTGACATGCGCTGCTACATGTATTCACTGAAGGAGCATCATCATTATCTCCCTGAACCTTAATTTCCCATGGAATATCACCCCTGTGCTTTTTTCTCTCTAGCTAATGTTGCAGTTTCATATATAAGGGCTCTTGTGGAAAAGAAAGGTATAATAAGACTCAGTGGATGCAGGTTGAAACCAGACGAGTTCAGACTGCAAATGAGCTGAGGCATTTTTGCTTATCAGTGAAGGTGAATAAACATTAACGAGGGCTGTAGTGGGTTTTCCACAATTGGAAAGCTTAACATTATAATTGGTTGTTTTTCTAGCACCAAACACTGCTAATGATTTTGCACAGGAATTAAGAGAGGGACATTCTTTGGTCTGTGTTATGTGCAAGACCAGACTAGTCCCTTCTGGCCTAAGTTGTTGATTACTCTAAAGCAAACTCTCCTGCCCTCAATAGGAAGAAATTTGTGAACTGAAAGATAACTACAAATGCCTCAGGTTCTAGCAAAACCCTTTCCTTGTGAAAGCTATTTCCCTGGCTCTAGTCTGTAGAAAACAGCATCCTGTGTATGGTACATGCATTGGAGCCCTTTTAATGATATACCCACTGGTAGCTGGTGCAGCACCTAATGGACACATCTAGTGTGGGAGTGAAAACAATATGTGATGTGAAAAGGTTTACGCACTGACCCTAGTATTGCCTAGCATGGCTTCTTTTCCATATTTTGATATAACAGTCCCTGCTGTCCTTACCCATGAAATCTTTCAAGCAGAGCTCCCGTCTGCCTGTTCCCCAGGCTCCACGGAGGTGCCAGGACCTTGCGTTTTTGGAGTGCAGGACTGGAGCTCTTGCTGCTCTCAGGGCCATCTGAGCTGTCTCACTGCTGGAGAAGCCTTTCAGGGATGAACTGTTTCCAAGACTGTCCTTCTGCTCCATAGCAATAGGGTTTCACTACCAGACGTGCTCCTTGTGCCACCCCTGTCTGTAGCACACAAGGAGCGCAGACAGGAGCTGGCTGGCTGATTGACCCCACGGACACACAGCCACCACGGGAGCCAAAGAACCTTCATCAGTCACCCCATTCATCCAAGCAATCCAAGTCATGTAATTCATAAGTCAGAGGCTTGGAACCTGAGCTCTGCATGCACTGAGAGCACAGAGATCTTTTTGAAGGGGCTGGGCAAAGAGCACCTTCTAGGTGACCTTGGAGAGGGGGGTTTGCCAGGCAATCTCTGCCATGAGGACCTGCCTTGTTGACCATGAGTGAGGTTATGTGCTCTTCTGACCCCACAGCCACCCTGGGAGCTGTGAGTGCAGCACAGGCACAGAGCACCAAAGGACCTGGACCCTACTCATGGTGTTTCTGAAAGTTAGGTACCTAGTAAAGTGCTTTGCTGATCAAAGCCTTGCACAAGAGACTTCATCACCAAACAGTACCACGCCATTGTCTCACGTGGCACTTCACACCAACCCAGACAGTAAGTTTCTCTCTGGGAGATGTAATGAGAAAGTCAATATGCATCAAGTAGAAGATGGAAGAATAAACCCCAAAGCTGACCTTTGCTTTAGTTTCATCAAAACATCTTTGTTGTCATCAAAGGGAACTTGTTTGTTCCAAGTCGATTTAAATATTAATATAGG
Organism: Notiomystis cincta; assembly: GCA_013398075.1. NCBI lineage: Eukaryota > Metazoa > Chordata > Aves > Passeriformes > Notiomystidae > Notiomystis > Notiomystis cincta. Next base: position 85,441 of record VZRX01007991.1, on the reverse strand, counting down.
CTAAAATGCAGGATAAACCAAAACAAGGAAAACATTTTATTAATCTATAAACTAGACAGAACAAGCTGCCAGCTGGGAATAATGCTAAATGGTTCCTTTAAGCTACTCTGTGGAATGTGAGTTTGATCAATTTAGTCCAAGCCACATTAGTATCATAAAAGCTGAGAGTAGTGTTTTCTCCCAAGGGTCTCCTTTGAGGGATATTCCTCTCACAGAAACAATTAAGGATGATAATGTTTTTTGCATATACCAAGCAACTGATGAGTCAACACTGATCAAGACATACTTTCATAATTATTTTTTTAAACTGCACTCCCAAGTTCACAGTATAGTCACCAAGCTGACAGAAGCAGTAATGACTAGTGAAAGTTATTGTACCATGACCCTGTGAATTATTTTTGACAAGCAAATATTTTCCACAAAGCTGATAGGGAAAAAAAATTGTGTTCTCATTAGCAGTCTGTGCCCTTACTCAGGTGGAAGACAAGGTGGGTATGTTATGAGTCTTTCTAGCATCATTGGCACATCCTTACTTTTCCCTCCCAGATTAATGGGCATTAAGGTTCCCAGGTCTCTGTGATGGTTGCAAGCTCATTACAGGTGCTGCTTTGCTTGTATATCATTGCTGTCCCACAACCCTATAATTTATTGCTTAGAAAGGATTTCTGGATATTTTCCCAGATGTAAAATCACAGAGGGTTGTATTTAGAGCTCCAGCTGACGACAGCCCTACCTGTCTTCATTCTCTCTCTCTCTCTCTCTCTCTCACACACACACATTCTTGGCTTTGAACTCTGACATTTATTTTATGTCATAAATTCCTTCAATTAACCAACACAGTGCATTAGTATAATTGTTAGTCCCAGCCTGCATTGTCTTTTGGAATACCTAAGTAGCATTGTAGTGATGTTGTTGCAGTTGCTACAGTCTGCTAATACACTTTTAAGGAGGTATTGGTGAAGCTCTTGCTATGGTAATGCTCTTACTTCAAGGTTATTTATATAAAAAGGTGTCTAGTCTTTGTAAGGAAAAACTCAGCATATCTCTGTGCTTCCTGTACGATAACATGATGTGATACCTCTCCCTCTGAAGTTATTATATTGGCTTCTCTATATACATTTTCAGCCCATTATGAAAATTCAGGCAGGCCTTAAAACAAATTGAAAAGATTAATACAAAGGTGCCTTTGAAAACTTGGGGCCATAAAATTGGAACAGAAGAGACCAGTATAATAAAAAGCAGTCCAGTTCTGGACTCATTTGTTTAAGTCAGACTTCTCTGTCCTTTAGAACAGCAAGATGATCCAATGTTAACTAAAGTTCAGGAAACCCATGGCATCACTCAGAAACATGCAGTTCAGAGAAGAGTGGAACTCCCATCCTGTTTCTATCTATGCAGTCCAACTTTGCAGAGAGAATTTTTTCCCTTGTGAAATATGAGGGGACACAGAAAGATCTGGGAATGCCAGCAAGTGCCACAGGATCATCTCAAGGTAGCACTTCCATCAACAGCATTGCCTGTCAGTCAGTCCTAAATGGTTTCCTTAAAGCTATGTGCCAACACCCAGGGCCAGAGTATCCTCACAACTCATGGGTGATGGTAGGGACAGAGTGTGTACCAATCTTTTTGCCTTTTCAACAGGGAAGCAAGAAATTGTTTTTAATGAAGGTTTTTAGAGCAGCAGAGTGCCCATGTCTCCTGTCCCAACAGATTGCTAGGAGAGCCTAAGAGCTCTGCAGGACTGCCTGCCTTCACCGTATTGATCCCTGCGGCAGCAAGCACGACAGGGAAACACTTCTGATTAAATAATCATCCACTCCTCAAGTCCATCAGTTGTTGCTGAATCACAGATTTCTGGCCACCAAAATCACATTTTGTCAGATGTTTTCAGCAGTCTTTTCTACACAATCCAGCATTGCTTTGCATGGAAAGGGCAGTGGACTTGCTTGTTTCGAGTGACTTATTACAGGCAGGGAGTATTCACACCCAGAGCAATAATTAACATACTTCCAAGATGGCATGGAAAGAGGGAGGTGGGGCTGCTGTGAGGCTTTCCATTGCTCTGGGATAAAAGCCTTTGTCACACTTTACAGCACCATGCCATTTCCACGAATTTGCCCGTAGCGAATCATTTGTTTCTAGGGTGATTCACAGCCACGGCTGTTTCCTGTCTTCCTGGGGGCTTTCTGCAGCAGGAGGCTTCTCACAGTCTCAGCAAGACCCACGCTTAGGAGGGCTGTCACCAGCAGCCAGCCTGGGCTTCTTTTCTGGCGAGAGCGGGTGATAAGGACGGCAGGCTGAACAATGGACTCTCCTCCACCAGCAGATTAGCCTGGCCCTGCAGAACATCATGTATCTTTTAAGGGATGCTGTCAGGAAGAAAACAGCAGGTCAAATCCTTGGTGGGAGCAAATTAGCCCGGCTGCCTCAGCTGCACTGCGGTTGGCGGAGCAGCGCCAGCTGATAGGAGCTGAGGATGTGACCCTGTCTATCTAGGAAAAGCAGTGTGTAGCTGGAGTTTGAACAGTGCTGGAGAAGGGATTACTGGACTCCAAAGCAGCTCACTTTTCACCACTTGTGCTGTTTCCCACACTGCCTGCTAGAGTGCCGACAGGGATGGGCAGCTCTGGCCTCTGTGAATGCATTTCTGGCTTTCGTGGGATTGCAAAATGACTGCTGTAATGAGGCTTTCTCCTAAGATCAGAAAACGCTGCAGAAGGTTCTCAAGCATACTGAATTTCTATTACATGGAAGGCTGCATCCCACCCCCTTTCTCTTCAAGTGAAGGGGACCTGATACTGAGGAATAGCAGTGGCAGCATTCGCCCCCTGTGCTACCTCAGCCCACTGGCACCTGCCAGGGACCCTCAAAGTCTGTGAATCTGCTGCATCTCTGCTGCAGGGGCAGCAGAGAGAGGAGGGGACAGACCTTCCCATCCCCCTGCAAGGCACAAACATGATGTTCTCTGCGGGAACATCAAGTGCATTTTGAGAACTGACAGAAATGTCATAGCGCATCACAAGTGCTTTCATCCCCTCACCAGAAATAAGACACATGTCAGGTCACAGAAGGCTGTTTTCACTCTTACCAACAGTGCCGGCTGTTGTCTGGCTGTGAAGGACCTCCCAGCCTCTCCAAAGGCATTTTTATGCCAAGGAAACAAGCATCAACTTAAATCATTCTATGATTTTATGAAAGTGTTTTCCTCTCTTTCCTTCTCAATGGTTTGGTTATTTTTTTGGTCATTCAAGCCTGAAATAAAAAGCCCAGCTCACTGAAGCTTGTTGGTCCAGATACAGCTTCATTTGCTGAGGTTTTGATATCACTCAAACCAGGATTTATCTAGCTTTCATGGATTGTGGCTAAACTTCTTGAACAGTTTGTCCTTCAGGATTTCCCAGATGTCTCAGCTGACACTTTTCTGGCATATATTTCAGGGGAAGAAAGATGTAAAGAAACCCTGTCACTCATCTAACTGGATTTTTTTTTTCCTTGCTACAGTGCTATAATAGTGTTGATAAATACTGAGAAAAATTGGCTTCAGCTCCACTTTTCTTTCTGTCTGCCAGGACATGTCCAGCTTCAGTTTGCTGGGTGATCTGCAAACTTTGTTGGCAGGTGGCCTGTGTAGTATTGTCCACAGTTTTGGCCTGCTCTTTTCACACTCATTTTACATCCAGGATTTAGAGGGTTTCCCAGAAGTTATCTTTGATTCTCTGACACTGTGCAGGCGGCATACTAACAATCACGTTTAATGGTAGGTTTTCAATTAATGCTTCTTATTCAGTGATTGAGTTGCCAAAGGCTGTTTGTTTTATTAATTCTGTGGAAAATCTGCCCTGACCATTTGCCTGAATCTATTCAGTACCTAAACTGTGAAATCAATTTTAATAGGCCTTAAGGGATGTGCATATAACCCATTGTATAACCCCAAGTGTGTCTGACTCCCAGATGAGGTAAATCACACCCATTAGTTTGTGGCTAATATTTTGGTTGACAAAGTAGGCATCATGCATTTATGATTCAGAAAAGCAAGGTGTCTTAAGTTTCTATGGATTCAGTTAACACACAAACTCTTGAGTGCTGAAACAGATCCATGCTTTTGGCAGATCAGCTGGATGCATCTGTATCACATTGATGCTGGTTTCTATCAGCCTTCTGACTCCAGATGTGTTTGAACCTAGAGGTATTTGAAGTTTTCCATCTTTCCAGGACAAGCAAAGTGGCTTCTCTGGGTTGCCCCAAGCATAGACATTCAGGAGACAGCCTAGGGAACCAAGCACCTGACACCTCTGAACTAACTACAGGATTGCTTACAGATGGAGAGGCTTGTTCCATTGCATTTGGCCAAACATTCTTCTCTAAAGTATCCAAATACTTGGGCCTTTAGCTTCTGGGATTAGTGACAACTTGCTCCACTTGCAACACTGCCCAGCACAACCAAGTGTAGGAAGTTTACACACCAGTACTTGGACACTTCCCTAGATGCAATGGCCTTTCCTAGAGAAAGGGCTACATTTCCTTTCTGCCTGGCTGAGAAGCTGAAACTGCCCTTTAAAATAATTCAGGCCAGCAGAGGTGGTGGCAAATTAAGATTGCACATACTAGACATCACAGCTGAGAGAGCTTAGTCAGAGGAAGGCACACACCTGTAACATTATGTATTTTCCTGTAATGGTAACTATTTTCCTGTTATATCCATATGCTTTGTGTCTGGAGGCTCTCCTGGGTTCCACACAGATCCTTCAGTTTCCACATTTCCTCCTCTCACGTGGTCAATGTTAACACATCTCTTTGTGTAACCTGGACTCTGGTCACTGCAAGAAGGCAGGGTGATGCAGGTGGGTTTTCTTTTATCAGTACCTTTTGGAGCAATCAGTCATGGTTTTCTAAAAACTGCCTCAAGTGAGAATCAGTCCTGCTATTAGTAATTTGATTTCAAGGTGAGCTCATGGTCATGGCAAGTTCCCAGCACAGTAATTACTTGGGGTGCTTAAGAGCAATGAGAACTCCTGGAGAATTTGATAGAGTACTAATTATATCAGAAAGGTTTTTAATGATTACTTTCTGTATGAAGAGGGAGGAACAAAATAAGGCATATATTCTGCATATATAAATTTGCATTACGTGAGGGGCCTCATGGGCACTCTAACAAGAAATATACTCACAGGAACTCTGGCTTACTCAGAGTCAACACACAACTGCACCTCAGTTATGGCACTACAGAAATTCTGTACCTCTCTACACCATGTAATTTTAAATAAAAATATCCTCTGGAATCTGTGAAGTTTAACACATTCTTGTATTATAAACACACATTATTTATAAATGATTTCACTTATGAGTTTGACACTTCATAAAGTATAATTTCTGGAAAGATTAATGCTTTCAAGAGGACCTTCTCTTTGAGGAGAAGTCTAGATAGTCATATATTGATATTACAAAAACTGAGGCTTTCATTAAAGTAGAATTATCTGGAATCCAAGCATACTGGTCCTGAATTTGCTCTATTTTTCAAAAGGATGAGCAATATATCCCTTCCATAGCAACTAAAGCAAAGTCCAGTTCCTAAGCTTCTTTTTATAGTTAATTGACTTCTTCCCTGGCCTGAGGACATCTGGTGATGAGTGATAATCTAGCTACTACAGATCTTCATTCCTAAAAAACACCCTCCTAACTCTTATGTATTTACTGATTTTTGGTTTTTCATGGTATTTGGTAAACTCTAAGACTGGAGAGGTCCATGCTTGGTCTTTGGTAACCGAGCACTTCAGTCAGTATGAGGTGCCTCACCTGCACAAAACTCTTTCTCCTACTGCCAAAGAAAACTGCAGCAGCTCCATTTACTACAAGGGGAGTAGGAAATATGGAGCATCTTCTGAAAGATCAGGCTACTCATATCCAATGCATACAGGTAGGCCTGGAAATTTTGGCCAGGGCACCTGACTTCTTTTATTCATCTGCACCTGGTCTCATGCTACTGGTGAGACTGTGCCATACATGAGAGGTGCCATTGCACAAACTGACACACATTTGTGGAAGAACAACCATGGCAGCAAACACCTGCATTCCACCACTCTCAGTGAGCCATCTTAATGCCATCTCTGAGGTTTTTTGAACTACAGTTGGTCTGTGATTTTTAAGAGAGATCCTCCTTCCCAGGACATAGTGTTTGAAACACTGCCCATTGCAGTGCTTGCTTGTCCACTGCTGCAATGCAATACACTGACATGTCCCTTGGTTCCCAGAGCAATTTCACCTGTGTGGACAACTCTGTCCTCTGGACTTTTAGCAAACTTACTGATGGCAGTTCTAGCACCCCTCCAAAGTGAAGGGAGGGATGTGAGCTGCGTGTCACAACCACATGAAACCTGCTCACCGTGATGCAGAGAGGTCTGGCAGAGCAGCACGGAGCAGACCCCAGTGGGAAGGAAGGCCAGTAGATTTGAGACTGTCCAGGCCAGGTAGTTCAGTCAGGTAAAATGCATTACTCTTCCTTAGTTTAACACACTGTGATGTTATTTAGTGCTTAAGCACTACATCTGTTGTCTCTTTTTTCCTCACCTTTAATTATCCTCCCTAAAAACAACAGCATTGAAGACTACTCTTTTTTGCCAATAAGTAAATCTAAAATCCATTTAAATACTTTAGATACATTCTTAACCCAGGAAACTAAGAAAGAAAAGTCTCCAGCATTATGCTAGGTGAAACCAACACGTTTAGCATGCTAGTCTGCATTATTAGCTTCAGCATTTTTCAGAAGTGATAAAACGAGATTCCCACAAAAATAAAATACTGGCTGTCATTTCTTAGTGACTGTTTTTTTCTGATTTAGGAACTAGATTATGTAGAACAGATGGGGCCAAATTTTGCTCTCATTTGCATCAGCCTAAGTCAATTTATTTCAATGATAGCAGTTCCTAGCACAGTTATAAGAGACATCTCTTTTTGGAGCTTCTGAAACATCACAGCTCAAGAGCAAAAAAATCAAAGGAACGCTTTCAAACATCTTTGGTTAAACAACCAGTAAAATGAGACTATTTAGGAAGTATATGGTGCTGTCACATAAAACATGTTATCACCAGCAGTCTATGAAGATGGGATAATATCAAAACCCAGGGAAACACAGTAAATAATTTAGAGGGTAATGGTAGTACACAGAAGAGCACTGGAAAAAAAGAATGAAGCCACCAAACAGAAGCAGAAACATCACAGAATGCAGACAAGGAAGACTTCTTGCTCAACATGAATATATGTTCTAGTTTTATATAGCAAGCAGTTTATTTTACCTCTTTAATATGAACATAGAATTTCTACCAATGTGTGTATGTCTATGTAGGTGTATAAATATATATGGGAAATTAGTACTGCAGCTTAAAAATGTAACTGGGGTTTTAACATAAATATTGCTTTGTGACTACATGATGAAACAAATCCATTTATTCTAACAATGTTTATGTGGCTGAACATGATCTGCACACAGCTGAACATTTGCATTTTCTTCATGTTCATGTTGGCTGTTGGCTGTTTCAGACCTGTCTGTTTCTAAGGACAGGGTATTCGAGGAAAGTGAAAGCACAGGGTCAGAGGAGGTACACAATGGATTTTAGAGACTTGGCACAGGAAAGCTGGGGAAAACTGCTTGATTGAGGATATCTTCTGTTCTGGCCTGAGAAAACACACTTTACATGCCCACATGTACATCACATGGCTGCAGTGCAACCCAGCTCTGCCAGACAGGGCTCCCAGAGTGTGTAACACTGACCCACACCATGATAAACACAGGCATGTATGCTAGGTAGTTTCCTGGGGTGCAAAACAAAACCACTGAAAAAAAGCAGCCAGTTGCAGTGAAAATACAGGAAATGTCCCATGATATCCCTAGGAGAAGACCTGAGCCTTCCACTGTGGAAAGCTCTCACACATTTCAGGATGGCCAACACCATGGCCTGGGTACACCCTTTGGGAGCACCAGCATGGGGGCAGTGCACACTAAGGCAGTGCTGGTGGGAACTGTGTGTCCCTGGAGCACAGTGGGAAGGAATAACCATCCTGAACAGAAGAAGCCACCTCCATTTTCAGTGGAATGGAACAATTTGGAGAAACTGTTTCTTGGGAGAATGCACTTCAGTCCAGGCAATATTCCATGTGTGCTGGATTTCACACACAGTTTACCAGACACAGGCAGGTATCTTTGTTCAGTCCTGCCAGTGCTGTCAGCATCTGCCTCACCTCCAGCCAAAAAACCTTTAGTCCCTGCACTCATCCATCTAGCGAAAAAGGTAATTCCCCTCGGGGACCTGACCTGCCTCACCAGCACAGCCCTGTCACTGGCATGTCCCACTCCACCCGGCCCAAGCTGACATCAGATGGTTCAGCTGGTGTGGGATGGGACTCAGTGGAAACAAGCTTCCCCTCTTGCTCTTGGTTCCCCTTTGCCAGCCACAGAGGTTTTGAGTTATTCCTGTCTACTGCACCAAAGCACAGATTATTAGCGGATGTGTCAGCCTGTAATTTGTTTCACAACGTGAGCCCACATGCCTGAATGGTTCTGTTCCCCTTTCTTTCAGCAAAGCTAGTCCATCCTTTAATTCAATTACAGCCCTTTATAGCTGGCTTCCTTGCAGATCCCCAGCACACCATCCTCTTTGCTTTGCAGATGATAAGGGTACTAGCACCCTGGATTCTTGAACTCAAGTTTTATGCAAGCTACAAAGATAAGGGGACTGTGATTTTTCAATCGACACACCCTGGTCCTCTGAGATGAAGAGCTCTTGTCCTGCTCCAGAAAGCCCCCTTTGCTTTAGAGGAAAGAAATACTCCTCAGTGTGTGCTCAGCACTTGCAAAACTCCACAATTAAGTCATTTCCTGAAGGCCACTAAGTGAATCAGAAACAGTGCCAAGAACTTAATACGGCTTCCTGAATCCATCCCCTGCTAACCATGAGAACAAAACCATGCTCTGTTTACACAGAAATGAAATGTCACTGAAGTTTTACTGTTGCATGATTGCATTCCATTTGTAATTAATTTTTCTCTCAGCTCTCTTTTCCACACTTTTCATCTGGAGCATTAATTTCCCTGTTGAAGCTGCCTGTTTTCTAGAGGTCCCAGTGGGAGAATCACAGCCGCTGGCCAGATTTGGGCCCTGAAAGGCTTTGTGTGGCAGCATCCCCCTCTCCTCCAAAGGAGACATCACCTTCTCCAGCCTCTTCTGTCTTTCTCCCAGCCTCTGCACTGGATTTGTCTGGGGTCCTACTTGAGGAGAGAGTAGGCTGAAAAGGAAAGGGGACACCCTTTCTCTTCATCTCTCTTTGAAATAGGGGTCTCCTAAAGACAGGATCCACAGCCAAGACTAGGGGCTTCTCTTAGGCAAAGTCTTCTTCCTCTGTCTAAACAAGGGAAAAGAGACACCTCCAATCCAGTGTCTTCCCTTTGCAGAATCTTCTTCCTGGAGAAGGGCTAAGATTCAGGGTTGGGGAGAGATTCAATGTCCTGCAGTCCAGAAATTGAACTGGAGTGACCTCAGCTATAGTGGTCTAGACCCAAGCAACATAAGGGAATACTGCTGAGCTGCTGTTTGTGTCATTTCCACCCCCATCTCTCTAGCATATGGCCTTTTCCTCTCCAGTGTGCTGTCAGAACTGATACTGGCTATATCAGACTCTCAGAGGGGCTTTTCCTGTCACTGTACTCTTTATCTTTTCCCACCTATGGGTGCTTATCCAGTACTGTAAGATCCCTGCTTCTGAAACCACACAAGTTTGCATGCTCCCATCCAACTTAACATGAATCCACATCCCATCTGCTGGCATTTGTTCCACTGCTCTGCTGAGACTCCTTTGTCACCCATGGCACTGCTATGACCCCTTGGGCTTGTTGTCTCTTGCAAGGGACCACAAGCCACGGCAGTACTGGTCCCCAAATGCACAGTGCTGGCTGGGGGTGGGAGTTTGCTCAGTCTGTGCAGCTCATGTTTTTTACACAGTCTGCCAGAAATTCACATCACTTTCTGCCTCGGGTCTGCTGCCAGGTCTCAGAGAGCTGCCCGCTTCTGTCAGCTTCACCACAGCTGGGGACTTTCCTCTCAGGCTATGTTTTGATAATCTTGTCAAGGGTTTAGCCTTCACAGAGTGTTTCGCTGTACAAACTCATCCTAGTCTCCTATCAAGAGTTCAACATTTTCCCAAAATGACTATGTTGGCTCATGGGGCCAATCACTTGCTTGTCTGTGCTTTCACCATCCTTTTGGTTTGCCATTTACAAACATATTGCTCACGTTTCAGGGGCTGCCACTGCCACTCAAACGCCCATAATACAGTTTCACATCTAGCTGCAGTCTCTTAAATCAAGTGGAAACTTTCACAATCATCAAATGCTTTAGAGAAAACAATGATCAGTAATTAGACTAGTTTGACTTAACTATCTTTATTTTGGCACCCATTGCTTGCAGTTAGAGATTGAGTCACTGTTTAAACAGTCTCCAGTAGATCTTTATATCCCAGAGAATTATAGCCCTGGAAGGCAGAAAGTGTTCACGCTTCCTTTCAAGGAATATTCTCACTTTGTTTTAATCCTGGTTCCTTGTATTGCTCAGCAATTACTCAAACCCTGAATTCTGAGCTCCTGGACTGCTTCCCTCCCAGTCCTAGTTATAATCAGATGCAGCCTCGAGCCTGGCCCAAGGGGAATCTCCACTCTTTGGGCATCAGCTCTGACTGACTCTTGCACAGACCTCTCAGGAATGCAGTCCCTTCACAAAGGCAAGTCCACAAAAAAACTCCTTGAAAAGCAGAGATCAACACTGTTGTCAGTCTCAAGGAAGGAACATGGGAGCTTTCACACAGATTAAATACAGATCAGTGGGTAGAAATTAGTAGATTCCGTACAGTGATTTTCTGCTCTCCCGAGATGGGAGGGGGGAGTAATTTCCAAGGAGGTTATGTCACTATTCACGATATCATCTCTATTTCAAAGAGATCTTCCTAGGTGTCAATAAATGCATTGATAAGATGAAATTCAAAGCCAAATGACAGCCCCAAATCCACAGATTCTCCCCTCCTCCCCCAAGAAAATAAAAAATAGTACACACTGTACACCAATCTGTTTCTTGGAAAACTGGCATATTGCAACACCCAGGGTTGGCTCAGATGCTTCCATAGCAGCCAGACTCTTGCAAACTCGAGCAGTGATTGCTGAGGATAGCACCAGGCTTTTCTCCATGGCAATGCAGGCCACTTCTGCTCAGCCATCTGTCTTATCCATCACCTTTTAAATTTCACTGCTGTCCTTGTCCATGCAATTCTAACATTTCATATGCAAGCGTGCTGCATACAAATCCCCAGTGCAGGATTTCTCTGTAAAACTCCAGGTGCTGTTCAGAGATTTTATTTAAATGAAGTAATACATGTATTATCATCACAGTGAAGATTATAAGAACTTGCATTTTTTTCCTTTTTTTTCACACTGACTAAGCCAGTTCCATTTTATTTAAGGTTACTTAAGAGATAAAAAATGACAGGCTTGCTTACTGAAATGTATTCTGGTTTTCTTCTAGGTACCACTCAAGATGTTAATTCTGCTTCTGGATGCTAAGGAGTTACATAATGATAATTACCTTGCCTTTCTATGGTATTTTCATGTCATGAGTGTGTTCTGTGAGTTGAACATGGAAATAAATGGAAATGCCACCATTCCTAGGGATTTTACAGCCACTGTCAGTGCTAGATAGATAATAAGGAATGATAACCTATCTAAATGAAATCCTTTGGGCAGGCTTGTTTGAATGCAAGCAGCTACAGAACTGCTATTTTCACGTGAAAATTTTTGGATTTACTTAAAGCTTCTGCTCTTGAGATCATGGGATTACAAAGACTTTACTGGAAATCTCTCTCTTTTGATCTGCAATTCAGAAAAGCTTGAACATAGGAAACTCAGAAACTCGAAAACAAATGGAGGCAACCCCTGGTATATTCACTTTGAGGCAGTGTTATGATTTGAGAGGGAAGGGGAGGCTGCACCCCCCTGTTTTCAGTACATGCAGTCAGCAGACACGTTTTTTGACATGCTGACTGCAACTTGTCACAAAGACAAGATGCAGCCTATGTTAATTAATAGAGGTCTGGCAATCTCTACTCACAGGGCTTCCAGCCATCTGTATTTTCAAACAACAGATCTGACTCTGATCTTTGCTCTGAGTAACAAATCATGGAACACCTGAAACCTGAGAGTGTAAAATACATGACTCCATTTCTTACAGCCTGTGGCCATATTGTTAATAATTCTTTGCTTTTACTGATTCTTCACATTATTGTAGAGCCCTTCTGGGCCCTCAAGAAGCAAAATGTTCCCTAGATCTCCCATAGCAGGGGTTTTTGGATGTCAGACTATATGGGAAAATACATCCAAATGTGAAATTATGGAGGATTCGTTTGTTGAATCATAGAATTGTTAAGGTTGGAAAAGACCTTTAAGATCATGGTCAAGTCCAGTTGTTAACCCAGCACAAACCCACGTCTCTAAGTGCCACATCTACACATAAATGTGGTTGATGTTTAACCACATTAAACTCCCATAGAGATGCTCCTACCTGAACTAGTTCCATTTGACAAAGCTCGCTTTCTTTTTGAAGGATTTAAGTAAAGTCACAGGGCAGCCACTTTAGTTTAAAATGGGATTAGAGCGGGCTCAAATCAGCTTCTTCTTCTCTCTCTGAAGCATGGCCCTCAGTGTAATCATTCACATACAGAAATCCATGTGTGAATGTCCATGTGTTCTTCCACAGCTCTTCCTGCAATTTCAATTCATCTTTTTTCCTCTCCATTTCGGAAAAAAATAGTGAATGGACCAGGTACCCGCAAAAGGCTCAGCGCCTGAACACAGAAAACTGAGATCTCACCTGCCTGCATGTTGCTCTCTGACTCAGCAGCCAGAGGAGGAGACCTTTCAGTTACAGTATTTATTTGTTCACGCCTGGAATGTGCTGCATTTCATGAGGAAATGTCAGACTGCCCAGGCCTTTTGCAACCTGCACAGGTGGGCAGAGTCCAAATGCCATCACAGGTTTTACAGCCCTCCCAAAGGGGTTTAATCCAGAGGGTGTCCCAACCTTTTATATCTGAGCCCTCTCGAGTTTATTGGCGTCACCCCTGACAAAACAGGACAAAGTGAAAGGAAGCCAGGAATTGCAGAAATGCTGGCCCATTGTGCAGAACTTGTAAATGCTAATCAGGCTTTAGAAAAATGCAGTAAGTTATGGCTGATCCAGCAAAAAGAGAAAAAAAATGAAAATATCAAGCAATGTCTGTCTTCTCTCCAAGCTGTGTGTTTTGTTTACTCATTTGAGGGCCACTGAGCAAAATGGGTGGAGATTTTGCTAATTTCTTTCTTTTTTACACTTAAAGGATGACTTGGCAGCAGGGTTTGATTTGAAGAAAGAAATCCAAATCAATACAATCTAGATGATTAATTCTATTATAAGCAATGATTACTTAAACTGGCAGGCTTAAAAATTCTGAGGGTGTCACTTTATCATTTATAATTATCTAATGGTGCAGTGCCTTTTCCTTTACTCTGCTTGCCACTTGAATTAAACTGGAATCCAAAATTTCAAAGCTAAAGCATTTGAAAGGAAATTTTAAGGAGAAAGGGAAGAAGAGTTGCATCTCATTTGTTTTTATTTGCAGTCCAATCAAACCCATAAAGGTCCTACTCTGAGATTCCCCTTTAAAAGGAACTGATATCCTGGGAAAGCAAGATGTACCAACATTAATATTTTAAATCTGAACTTGAACCACAGACTTCATTTGACCTTGACTCAAAATATTTAAAGCTCCTTTGCCTCAGCCCATTGCCATGCACTTCACATTTAGCCAGTATCTCTCCTGGCACAAATTCTGGTTCTGTATCTCATTTATTTTGCTTTTCCAACAAATTATCTTTCTTCTTCCCCATCTATCAAAAAGGTCAGAAAGGAGAATTGCAGCGCGTAGGAAATCAGCATTACTTCCTTTTGCATTTGCAGCCAGCTGCCAAGCACAATAAACAGTGTCAGCTCGGCTCCCTTCCCCTCCCACACCTGGCCAAAGAAAGAAGAAAAACAGCTAAAGGGAAAATATTCTGGAGTTTGGGGGAGGCTGCCCGGCTGGAGCGTGCTGTTTCCGCGCTGAACAGCAGAGGGGAGCAGCAGAACGGCGTCTGTCCGGCTCGCAGGGGCTGCCAGGACCAGCGCCGGGGATGGCCCCGGTACCACCGGCTCCCCAGGACTGGGGAGACCCTAAATCCTCTCACGCACTAAAATGTAGCATTAAATATGTCTCCTAAATGGCTGTGAGGTGAATGAACCTCTGTAGCAACAGAGCACAAGTCTTTAAGAAGGGGCTAGAGGTTTTTCCCACTATTAACTCTGTATTACACCCTTAATGGTCCAGACCCTCAGAGATGTCTTGTGCCTAACTCTCGCTCCTTTGGAGTGGTGTCCACAGCCCTTTGACCCTGAATCAGCTGGTATTTCCCTAGGATAAATATGAGCAAATGACATAGCCAACTACATTCAGTCAAATCCAAGTTGGCATGTAAGAGACCCTGGAAATAAATTCAGATTGAGAAAAATATATAGTATTGTTGTAGTTTTGTATAGGAAATGTGGGAGCTGACCCACCATAAAAGAGCAGAAGCCACTGGAACTGGCTCATATTGGGATTGTGAGCTAGGCATGCAGGGTATTAGGAATCATTCAGCCTGGGAAAAACTCATGATAAGGGCTTAAATTCATGAAACAGAGGATGGGGAGGCCTTTTAAGAAGGCTGAAGACTGCAAATATCAGCTGCCTCCTGGGTTATGTGCAAAGCCTAGAAAAGAGGTTGCCTTGAAAATCACCCGGCCTTCCTATGGACCAGCACACAGATCTTTTAGCTACCTGCTGAATAGCCTTGGGATGATACCAGGGTGTGCATGATTTGTAAGGAGCCAGTCTGGAAGGTGTAATAGCCCTGCAGGTTACCTCAGGAGTGGGGCTCACTACAGCAAATGCAGGTTTGCCACAGGATTGCATCCACTGCTCATTGTGGTACACCCAGGTTTGCAGTACAGCACATGCCTGGAAGTTTGGGGAGTCAGGGACACAGAGAACACGGTGCCAGCACTGTCTGGAGTGGCACATCAAAGAAGTGGGGTCCTTCAGACACAAGTAGGGAGCAGGGGTACAGGTGCTGTGTGCCCACATAAAGCCATCCCTGCTCTGAGGTTTGTCTGTGAAATAAGGGCAGTGCAAGCCACCTGAGCACTAAAACGGTTGCTGCTGTTGTGGATAAGCAGAGCCAAAGCAGATTGCATCAACTAGACATGTGGAACAGAGCAAAAAATTTATGCACAGTTAATTAGTGAAATTAATAGTTCACTGCCTGTTTTTCCCCATAGTAATTATCAGAATTAATTCATGTCATAAGGCTAAATGTACAGAAGCTGCCAAGTGACATGGTCAGATCTAGGAAGAGGGAAGGAAGAAGAGGAAACACTGATGGCCAAACTGGTAGACATGCACACCGGGCAGAAAGATGTTGTTTCATAAGCACTTACAACAGCTACAACACAGGGAGGGATTCAGTCATGGAAATGGTCCTAGGACATGTGTCTCTAATGCCAGAGAAAGTAATACAGAATCCCTGTGCCCCATGCAAGGATCCTGATGGGTGTACCTCAGCCCAGGGAAAGTCAGGCACAGAACTGCAAGAGGTGTTTCAGCCTCTTGGTCCTGCAAAGGGAGAGGGAAGATGGGCTGAGTCTGCAGCACCCAACATCTGCGTGGAGCTCATGCAGGAGTGTGAGGAGACATCGCTCAGTTCCTGAGGATGAAATCAGTTTGTGTGATAAATTGACAACTGGATAAATCGAGCTTATTTTCCCAGGGAATTCACATTCTTGTAGGGCAGGGCACAGGTACTGAAGTGTCAGTCAACATGAATGGATAAAAAGAGGATCAGGAAGCAGACATACTAGTGAAAGGAAGGCAGGCAGTGAAGGCCAGTGAGTGGTCCCAAAGCCCCTTTATGAAGCTGGGCCGATGAAGAAATGCAAATGGGAGGAAAAGTCCTTCACTTCACAGTCCTTCACTGGCCTGTTGCTGGCCACTACATCTTCCTACCACACAAGTACATTTGCTGGAGCATTGCTAACTCAGACAAGGGTGGCATAGAACTGGTTTTTAAACAGAAATATTCTATGTAGTCGGTATTTTTCACCTGCCACTGCAATGATGGCATTTCTAAAGCCAAAAGTAGGTTGTAACACTCTCATACTAGCTGCATGCAATGATTTTAAATGAGATTCTGGAAAATAAGTACTGACATTTGATCATGGGGACATTTGGGTCATGGCAAAAGACTTTTAAGGACTCTAAATAGACACAAACTCTGTTTTATAGCTTAGCTAAAAAACCCTTATGAAACCAAAGAGCTCATCATTAACTTTATAACAACACCTAGAAATGCATGCACGTTGCTCAGCCTGCTCCCTGATCACTCCCAGCAGAGCTCCAACTCTTTCAGTGAACCAAGCAAAATCACTTGTCTTCTTCCCAGACAGAAAATGAAATTAGCCTGAAAGAAATAAATAGCTAAAAAGAACAAGGAAAATTGTGAGGTTTAAGGAGAGAGAACAGACAGAAGGGGAGAGAAAAATGACTGCTGAAGCATATTTGTCTCACTTTCTACTACTTCTGTGTGTTAATGGCTCTATTTGGGGTTGCAATGTTACACAAGTTTCCCAGCCTTTTCCTACCTACTATAACACCAATGGAGCCTGATGGATTTTGTCAAAAAAAGGCTCCCTGTTTTGACTTTTGCATTCAGCAGTTGTTGTTTTTTCCCTTAGCAAATCTTCAGAACGGGTGCGTTTTGGCATCACTCATTCCAGTAAAGAGAACATCCAATATCCATAACCACACAATAACATCAGGGTGAGGCTTAGCCAGCCACAGATCTGGGAACTGATTTCAAACACAGCAATAGGTTTTTGCTCATATATAACTTTCTATTTGTTTTTACACTTCCAATTCTCAGAAACAGCTCGGCAGAAAGTCATACAAATAAAGCGCAGTGAGCCTACATGGAGCCCAGAACATACAGCAAAGGGGCCGGGATTTGTTAGAATTTGTACTTTAAGAAAAACATTTTCATTACTCATATGTGGGAAGTGACTGCTTCTCTCAGCTGGGGTGGGTGGGGGAGCTTAGTGGGGCTCTGCCTTGGGTGATACAGATGGAGCATTTCCAGCAGTTTCCCTGCTGTGAGCATGAGTTTCTCAGGAGAAGGAAGCAGCACACAGGACTTCAGCACAAGATGAAGAGTGTGACTCACTTCATATTCTCTATGGGCTGTCTTCATGAAAAGGCACAGCACACAACAGCCATGGCTGCTTGCAGAGAAACGACTCAGACAGTGGGGGGGGTTTTGAAAGAAGAGCAGCTGTTATGGCTCATAGCTTTTCCTCTACACCCTCCCCATAAAATGCTGCCTGTGCAGGTGGCAGCGGAGCACAAACCAATAACTTCTGCATTTCCACAGCACAGTCACGGCTGACTAGTCAAAAAGATTTTGTTAGGATAGTCTCCCACGTAACCACTCTTCCAGGTGCCTCCTGTGGTAGCTGTCAGTGACATACATGACTAGGCAACCTCATGCCAGCCCTGTGTAAGCAAGGTGCCATCACATCAGGAATTTACCAGCACCCTCCTGGCTGCCTCAATGGACTAAACCCCTGCAAACAGGCTACAGTCACTAGAAATGTCAGGCCAAGCTCAGATATGCTATATGCAGGCAGAAATATAAGTTTAGAGGGTGGGTTTTGCTCTACACCAAGGCAGGTTTTGCCCTGGGGCCTGAAAACATACTAAATGAAGCATTAAATGAAGCAATGCATGATGGCAGATTGAATAGATACTATGCATGTGTCAGGGCTAAATGGAAGAGATTGACTTTTGGGGCTGTCTAGTCTTTCCTTGGTAGATTAACCATGTAAAGTAGAAAATTCAAACCAATCAAAACAATAAGATCCTATGATTAGAGGATTTTTGGAATGCCATTTCAGTCAATATTGCTCTCCACAAATTAAGTCTTGCTGTAGGATGGATGCCACCAGACCATTGTCAAAAAGATAAGAAATGCCTGCCTTTCCTGGTCCCGTCCTAGACAGCTGTGGCTGCTGCAGGGATACTGCAGTCACAATATGCCATGGGAGCATGAAATGCACTAAACCTTGCTTTTGGGAGACAACAGATCTTTACTGACATGGAGAACACAGGAGAGCTTGGGCAACTGCACTTCAGGTAAGCACTGCAACCAAGAAACCTCCTTGCGTTGGAAAAATATTTGATAGAAGAATCTTTTTTGTTGAATCTGTCTTCTGTACTTCAGTATTGCTTGGGGATTTTGAGTACCAAGAAGCAAAATAGAGAGCTCTAGCAGGCTTAAGGAGAAGCACAGCCATCTAATACTCTGATGAAAGTCCTTTGCATAGTTAATGGGCTTTACCAAGAGTGCAAAAACAACTCAGAGTGGCTGTGTCTTGTGAATGGATGGGCACTCAGAGATAAATTTAGTGCAGAACCATGATGAGACATATATGAAGACAGTTGTGCTTGTCTTTTGAGGCCTGTGAATTTTTCAAGACCAATTCCAGCAAGTTTTTTTTAAAAATCAAGTCAGAATTTGAAGGGATTTCTCTTCTTTTCATTAGCTTCCAAGCAAAAACCTTCATGTCTTCCCCATACTGCAAGTACTTAAGAAATCCACTCCACATCTGGACAATTAAACTGCCTGGAAATGTTCCAGCTCTGAGCTTTGAAGAAAACACTTTAAATGTTGAAAGAACATTGATAAGCCAAAAATAGGCAGATGGGTGGATTCCATCAACTTTCATAAATCCAAGATCATGTACATATGTATTTAATTGGAGAGACAATTTCTGTTCTGCTTTGAATTGCATTAATCTGAAACATTTCTATTGCTCCTCACATTTACACTTTGAGATTGTGCCCTGATGTGCTTGGGGTTTGGGTTTTTTTTTATAATTAATAGGATTTCAAATTGCTGAGATAACTTTCAAGTAAGATAATTGTTGGCCTGTGCCACTACATACCATATTCTATCAGTATATCTTTGAAAGGCCTTAATAAGTAGCACGACATTTCGTTCCCCATGGGAAATGACTATGCCCCATATTCCCTTCCTGTCCCCTTTTTCAATTGCTCTTTTGGCTTCTTGGATTTGCTGGAGGGTTTGGAGCCCAGTTGTGAGTGCTTGCTGTGGTGAGAATTGAGAATGTTTTTCTACTCTCTTTAGTGTGAAATTCCAGGTACAGTATTATGTCACATCAGATCTCTGTGAAAAAATGTATCTTGGCTCCAAAAGGAAAGATTAATGGAAAAATCATTCTCAACCTGCCAGGAAAATATTTTTTCCCTTTCAGCATGAAAACAAAATGTAGAGTTAGCTGAGAGATCTAAGGATTAAAGGGAAAGTAATGTTCCAAGCTTTTCTTAACCTCCGTCCCCAAATTATATAGAAGCTTTTGCAGAAAGAGGAACAAAATAAAGAAAACAAACTTTGTTTGTTCCTGTATAATAAAGTCCCTTACTAGAGGTGGTTTATGTTGATATAAACATTAAGGGCTTTTTTTTTTTTTTCTTTTACCAGCAGTGCTATTTTCAGCAATTATTCATAGCAAAAAAGGTTAAGAAATAACTGAATAATACAGCACAGCATCTTTGGCTCCGAAGCAGCTCCATCCTTTATCTGTCTAGAAGCCACAGGAAGTTTCTAGTGCTAAGTAACAGAAATGAATTGTAACATATGCAAGCCTGAGTCTGTACTGTCATATGTTATTAAACCTGCTACAATGCATTAAACTTCAGAAAAGACAAATAAATGTGGAGGAGAAAGAGCTAAAAAGAAGGATTGACACAGCAAATTTTGTGTTCTTGCACACTTGGCCATATTCAGCTGAGGGACACAAAGAACAAATCTGAGTAATGCCTGCTCTTCCTGTCAAACTCCTGATGGCCCCAAGGAGGGGGATGTTGTGTGCCAAGGTGAGCACTGCCCTGCGAGGTGATGAGCAGTGACCGGCTTTGCCCCAGTTTGGCAGAGAAGCGATGCTGTGCACTCATCCCATAGTCAAGCTCTGATCAGTTTAGTGGAGAGCAGCTATCCCAGGTTGGAGATAAAATTTCATTACCTTTCCCTGGTATCTTATTCATTGAGAACCAAAGGTAGCTCACTGCTCCTCTGGCCCGTCATGCCAAGCTCTGGTTACATATTAGCAAGCAGAAAATTCCCTGCACCGCCATCAATTTCTCCCCAAAGAGCTCAGTGGCCCTTGTGCACTCCGGTCCCTGCTCTGCTACACATCCAGAAAGGCAGGGGAGAAAATGCCTCCTGTCACTCAGCAATGGTTTGGGTACATTTTTGAGACCTTCCTGTGCCAAAAGGGCCCAGGGAGGAACAGGGAGAACAGGCACCGAGAGAGGGGCAGGCATCTTTCAAAAATCTTCAGAGACAGAAAAGTGCAAGGCACCAGACTGACCTGCCACCACAAAACAAACAGGGTAGTACAGCACAAAAATCTGCTCCAGTGCTTACTGAAATCAACAGGAACCTTAGCACTGCTTTGAAGGGGAATTTGATAAATGTCCAATGGGAAGCTGACCAAGGAGAAATGAAGTGTGGCAGCCAGGGTTTTTTCAGTGAAAATACATTGTACAAAGTGTGGTGCAGAAGAAAAAGACAGTAAGAACTCAGAAGACCAAATACACCAGTGGATTTAGGAAACAACCCTGCATCCAACTCTTCTCTTTTGAAAACCTCCTTATGCTGAGTGGCAGCAATCTGGAGGGACAAGTAGTGGGTCAGAAACAAGAAACATGATCCCAAACCTAGCAAAGATTCCTATCTTAGTGTGCCTCACACTCTTGACCAATCCAGCGCACACACACACATAAAAATCTTGGCAAAAGGCCTAGCATTTCATTTGGATAAATTACTTCCACATTTAATCAGCCAACACTGAGCTGTATTTGTTAGAGTGTGCAAAACTTCTGGCAATTTAAGGCAGCTGCCTATGTCATTGTCTTCTCTAATGCTATTAAAACACTGCTACATTATCGCTATGGAGCCTGGCAAAACATTTGTTGTGTGGAACAAGATTCAAAAGACATGAATTTTAACTAAATTTAGACATAAGCAGAACATTTTTCAGAATGGAATGTTTTCTCCAATTGCTCAGGCCGGTTCCATAGGCCAGCTCTTAGCAAGGTCTCTTCTCAGAGGCCAGGCTGCCACAAGGAGTTGTACAAATAACAAACACTTGGGGCTGATATGTGAACCTTCAAGTCAAAGGTGCTGTTCTAGAGTAACCTGGAACGAAACACATCAAGATTTGACACAGAAATTAATAGCCAAATGTGTTGTTGTCAGTCAAACAGACTGTTTTGATCAGGGTGACATGATATGTTTCATTTTTGGAGTACAGGAAGTGTTAGGCTCTTCAAAACATCCTTCAGGTATAAAAGTTTAATTTTTTTCAAAAGAACAGATGGATTTTAGGAGCAAATACTGACACTAAACACCTAAATTTCTTTTTCTGCCAGCTTAAAAATCTGGTTCTATTAATTGACAAATTCAAAGATAATTTTCTTTGCCTTGAATCTACAATTTGGCCGAAGAGTACAAAAACTTCACCAAGATCCACCCTTTAACAACCTCCCCAAATACAATTTAAGTCAAAGGAATCCATCCTCAAAGTGAAAGACCCCAGACTTCTTTCTCAATTCAGTCATTTGCTTCCATTTTATTTGAACCAGTAACAGAGTACTTTAACAAATTTTCAAGCTAAATTAAACCTCAGTAATTCAGAAGTTCTACTGTGTAGTGAAGCAATGCTGTAGTTGACAGATCAGTCTCCATTTAAATTAGCTCCTGGGAGGATTAACTATATGGGGATTAAATCCTTTCATATCTGACCCAAATCCCCCCCCCAATTAATATTAGCTCCCTAAATCAGTTGGTTTAAAATGTACTTTGATCACCTGGGAAACTTTTCTCTACTTCTCACTGATAGGATTTCTGTGTTGAAAACAAACTCATTGCTCTTCTCTTTGACCTGATCCTGAAAACATGACATGAGCCTTGTAACTCCACACAAACATAGAGATGTATGCTGCAAATCCACGCAGGTGTATATTCTATATCATCTGAAAATGAATTCTTAACATCTTTCTTTTTTTCCTTAACTTATATGGAAGCCAAAATACAAGATTTTTGTTTTAAAAAAAAATAAATTCCAGGGTGGTCCTAATCTTCTCATCTCGAATTTTTATTTTTCTGTGTCAGGGATGGAACATGTGGGCAGAGTGGAATGTCAGACAGGTGGAGTATTAGGAACAGACAGAGCAGGATAAAGCAAGCAAGGCTCACGTAACTAATTTACTATGTGTTAAACTGGATCAAATTCCCACAAATGTGATGTTAAACACTTACGTATGGCAGTATATTTTTATGGAACGGGATTAAGAAATGATGTAAATTTCCAAGCATAAAATTTTGGCTAATCAAAATCTTTTGGCAAGTTAGCTGCTTTCATTTTGAATGAACCCTCCACATTACCACTTTGCCTCCAGAAAAGGCTAGATTTGTATCTTCACATAGATTCCTTGAAAATGGAATGCATAATTTATTTTCTTGGCTCAAAGAATTTCCCTGCACCATCACTATCCCTATTTATTCCCATGTACTTTATTATGTACAAATCAAGTATGTTTTTAGTAGGAGCAGACCTTCTATGTGAAATACAAGCACTTAACCAAGTTTCTTTAACTTCTGACCTATTAGCAGTGAAAACATGTCAAAAAATCCTGCAGTAGAGGAACATTTCTGTTTGAAGAGGAACACTGAGAAGATGTGCAGATCTGGGAGGTTATAGCAGTGTATGGCAGACTATAGCAGCTTCTGAAGTTATACATGGGGATTACATCATTATCCGAGTCTGTAAAAAGGTATTTCAAGATAGTGAGGAAAAAAAAGAGCTCTGACTCTGTTGTGCCCTCCTGTCTTCACATGACTCAACCCTCAGCTGCAACAGTGTGACTGGATTTAGCCCTTTTGGTGTGACCAGCTAAATTCAGGATCTTGTCTATTCAAACCAGAGAAAGAACTGGAGATGGACCGAGACTTCGTCAGAGCAACTGCCTCTGTGTAAAAACATTTTTAAGACCTTTTTTCTTACCCACAGAAAGCCCTGAACCACCTGACTCACAGATCTGAACATCTTTCAGTCTGCTTTTGGACCATAGGCCTCCAGATCCAAGTAGCCAAGTCAGGAATGACACCTCTGGCCAGACAGAGGCCTGTAACTCATAATTTGGTGAGATTTTCCTCCTACCCAGCCATACAGAGCAGCACCCTTGCAAAAGTGCAAGGACAGTGCTGCCATCCTGCCCAGCTCCCAGCTGTGCCAAAGGCCACACTGTGCCACATCTGTGTGGGGCTGAGCCCAAGCACATCTCTCCCCCCTTTCAGGGTTTTCTCAGGGAAAGAGAAGTTCTGTCTTTCAGTAAGAGGTGTTTATATACTGTTTTTCCACATGTCCCTCCTTTTCTTACATTTACATGCACAGTCCCATTCCTATTTTTTCATTCTGGCCCAACTTTCTCATTGATTGCAGGAATGGATTCCCCCCACAGATTTCATTTTTAAACAAATCTCATTTGGAGAAAACCATCATCTGGGGAGCCTACTCTGGACCACTGGACCCACCTGAGGTAACTAAGCAGCATATTTCTCTGCTGGGGTCTTCAGCAGTACTTTTGCCCCAACAGAAGCAAATTAAGGCAACTCTCGGTGTAGTTGGCAGAAGAAATGTTGATAAAGTCCCTGTGAGGCACAGCTGAGATGGCAGAGTGGGCAAGGGAGGTGACTCAGATTTGGTACCATCACACTTGTAGGAAGATGCCAATGAAACCACTGTCTCCTTGAGGCATCTGCTGTCACGCTTCCTGGGGGCCTTGTAAAGCCCGCTGGCAGCAGCAAGTTCAAGAACAGCTCAAGCTGCTCTGTGTACTGAAAAAATATTCTGTTTCAAAGGTCCTACCAAGCTATTCCATCTCTCAAGCCTGAAATACAGGAATAGAGGGGCAGTGCTGCTTTCTGGAAGCAGGCATTACTCCTGGAAATGGTGCGGGGTGCAAAATGAGGGAAGTTTCTTTGTTTTAGACAAAGAGGAGGAGAAGGAGTAGGACAGTAGAAAAAAGGGGCTCTAAGAAGAACTCTATGAGCAAGAAGAAAGAGATAATTTAGTTTTCTTCACCATTTAATTTAAAAAGCATGTTACAGAACATTTAGACTATGAAAAGGGCTGTGTCTCTAGGACTCTATTTTGACTTCTGGGATGCACTTGAGCGTGATGGATGTACTGAGGCAAAAGACTCAGTCACTTAGAGCCCCCCTGGCCATGTGACCTTCACCAAAATGTCTGGCCATGTAAGACAGACAGATACTTTGTCAATAAAGCCATATTGATGGGCAGAGACCACCTGAGAGGGAACTGCTGTGCTGATAACTCTATCACATGAGCCCAGAATTTGGGGAAGTGGAGGTGGGTGGATGTGCAGGGAAAAGCTTCTGTTGTGCAGCAGATGTTTTCAGCCTGCTTGGGTGGAGGCTTCTTCCAGCTTACAATCAGGGAGGCCAAACTGAGGGGACACAGATCAGTTCAGGAGTTCATAGTCCTGTTGACTAATTTTTCTATTGGGGAAATGTCAGGGTGTGTTTGCTTGCAGTTTGGGATGTCTTAATTCCCTCCTCTGATGATGATTCCTGTCCTGTAAATGTTTTTACTGTTGCTGGTTAATGAATTCAGTTCAGCCTGGCAACTTATCTGCTAAGGCAGTCTGAGCAGCAGATAGTTGATATTTACCAGGCTGGAGTTAAAAATAATTCACGCATTACATTTGAATGTTGAATCTGAGGTAACCAGTCAACACAAGAGCATAGTCCATAAGTAAGAACAGATGCAAAATTAATCAGATACATTTTTTTTCTGTTTCTTTCCCCATGACTGTTCTATTTTTCTCCTAAACTCTGACTGTTCCCATCTTTTCCCTGTTGCAGGGAATAAAACCTGCACGCCAAGCTCACAAACAAAACTGCCTTCGACTGTCTTTCTGCTGATAAACACAGCAAAGCATCAATCCATTCTTGCAATCCCAGGAGCCACTGTAATGACAATGTTATGTGCAACCAAAGCAGTGCCAGGAGGTGCAGACTGGAGTGTGACGGAACAGAACGTCCCTGAGCAGCTGGTGGCCAGGAAGCAGGGAGCACATACCCGAGAAAGCCTCTCAGTATCTCTGCTTTGCTTACAACAGAAAGACTTCTGTCTGACCTACCATGGCAGCTCCTATGGCTTGTTTGATGTTTTTCTGTTTTCTTAACCATCTATTCACACAGCAATACTGCCAAGGGGGAAAGCCCAGAGATTTATATTAGCTGGACAGGATTAAAAATTCCTTCAAGGAAATGCTGCCCAAAGGCTCATGGCTGTGCTGTATTGGGAAAGTAGCACAGCAAAGCAACTAAAAATGGTCCCAGAGGCACACACTCCCCACAGTTCCCCAGACTGAGAGCCTCAGTCATCTGGAGGAGGTCTTCACAAGGGGCTCCAAGCACAGAGTAAAGGAGTCCTTATGGGCAGCAGGGGTGAATAGGGTCAATCCTGCCCTCAAGAGGCCTCTGTCCCAAAAAGGCCACCAGGCTTGGCACCTCTGATTTCTGCTGACTAGTGATATTGGAGAGGTTGGACTCTACAACTCAGAGTCTGACAGCTGTTGATGCAGTTCCTACACCCATTGCTTTTCTTGCCACACTGCCTTTGTTAGAAAGGATTTAAAAGATTTTAGGGACAGGCTATGAATAGACTTTATTTCTCGCCCTGTTGTAAAGGCAAGTGAGAGACATGCATTGTGGCAAGTTGACTGTGCTTATGTCTAGTCCCATTAGCATGCTGGGAGCAAGCCATTTTGACACCAGAAGACTAGGATTTCACAGTGGAAGGACGTAAATCAGCATTAGTTACCTCAGAGACTGTAAAATACACAGTGTGCTTTGGTACCAAAGACATCCAACAGACCACCATCCACACCACATAAATTTTGGGCAGTTGAAAATTGGTGGATCATTATTGGTGTCTGTGGAGACAGAGAGCTTTGTAGGCCACCCTCAATTCTGGCAGTGAGGAGCTGAGCTAGTGCCTGGGGCAGCAAACATCAGTAGTGGTGATGAATGTCTATAACATCCATGGGAATTGGTGTATTTGCCATCCATGAGCAGGTAACCAGACAGAAATTTCCTGGGAAGGGCCAGTGACCCCCCCCAGATGCAGTGACACCACTTGTCTTGCACACTTGTGTCACCCCATTACCTCCTCTCTGTGACCAACAGAGATGGCCTGGTCTAATGCTGACACTGAGCAATGGGGCAAGTGAGGAAAACACACTCTTGCAGGCCAGCCTTTCTCTCTGATATTTGCAAGAAAATGTCAAGAGCAACACCTGGTACATCTCAGAGGTGCCGTGGAGAGGATGCGCTCTGGAACACCCCAGAGCAGGCCCTCCATGCTCAGAGCTGTGCTGTGGTCACTGCCACTCTCCTTGTGGAACAGCTGCTTCTGGGAGTAGCAGAATATTTAAAATACACTGGTTGTGTTGAAGCTCAGTTCCCGCTCTGTTGCACTGGTTGTTTATTGAGTATTGAATTTTTAAGAATTAACTTAAAAGTTGCATTAATACAAAAAAAGGATATAAGTGATTTATATGTTGTAATCCAGACTTTTAGAGGTTTTCCTCCATAATTATAAACATCACATCTCATCTCATCTCATTTGATTTCACACCACTGTCTCACTGCTTTTCCATCTGCCTTCCCAGGAAGTAAGAGCAGAGTACCCCTAAGAGCTGTCTCTCTCAAAAAGACACCATGGAGTCTAAGAGTCTCCCTGAGGACTTGTACAGGCTGCATCTGAGGTTGCCTGTCCTGGCATCAGACACAACTTCTGATGACCATCCTGCAAACTTGGCCAGAACCATGAGGGCCGATGCCATGTGCATCACTGCTGCAAGGGTCCTCAGGGAAAGTGTTGCCCCCCTTAGAGTCAATCAGCTCCAAGATAATTCACTTCTTCCAGTAATATGCAAAAGAGGACATGTTTCTTTTCTTCAGGAGCATCATCTAGTTAAAACACCTTCCTAGCTCAACCTGACAAAAATGCAGGGCAGCCACAGGAAGACTTCTTAGGCCTGTTGCTCTAGGCCTATCACTCACCGTGAGGTGCAAACACTGCCATATCCTCATCCCTCACCAAAATGCAGGCTGAGAGAAAAGAGGGAGCCAGCAGAGATGCAGAGGCGACCTAAAAGGATGCAGCTGGGAAGGTGGTGAGAGCTGTCAGCATCAGAGCTGCCTTGATCCCAGGTAGGACGACAGTTGTGTCTGTCACAGCAAGGATGGGGTAACTTTTTCTCTGGGGGGAGCCCTGTCTCTGCCTTGCTCTACTGCCACTGAATCTGCAGTGGCCTTCAGGAACAGGGCTCATTTTGGCCCAGAGATGTCCCTCCACCCTCCAATCTTGTACTCAACTCTGTATCCTCAGCTAGGTTTCTGCAGTCCAGAAGAGTGGCTTGACCTGCTCTTTGTTTGTGTCCTGCAACCTGGACAGCCAAGAGAGGCACTAAGTGTCTCAGCTGGCTGTCATAAAGGTGCCTGCTGTAATTTGGGAGAGCATAAGAGGTGGTGCCTCCAAAATGTCCACAGACAGTTCCAGCAAGTGCTTGAAGGAATGTTTGCCTCATTTTCTAGGACATGAATCTGAAAAACACTCACTGGATATTAAAAACAATAAACATTTGTTAGATAATAAATCCCAGACTATGCTTTCTTGATAAACTGGATGATTTTATAAGGACTCCCCCGTGACTGAAGGCAGATTCTTTCACAGTGTCATAATTTGTTTTGAGCTTTGCTCTTCGTTACCTGGTTTTGCCTACACCCTGCTCTATGAATGAGGAAAACACCTCCAATTGCCTTTTGTGCAATCTTAAGGGAGAAATTCAAGTAACTGGTAAAGTAATAAATCCTTACTACAGATCATCACTCATTTTTCTTATGAATTTATTTAGAACTTCTACCACTGCTTGGAGGGGGAGAAAGCAAAAGGTAGTGCAATTTCTCTCCTTTCTTACCACAACACACTGAAAAAAAAAAAAAAAGAAGAAGAAAAAAAATCCCTCCTTCTATCCAGCTATTGCACTAGTCCAAGTCTATTCAGTGGGACCATGAGTCATGTCACCAACAGCTCTTCAAGTGCAGAGCTATTTCTACATCCTAACAAAAGCAATTCTGTAGCTCAGGATGACAAATTCATGAAACATCTGTGAAAGGTCAAGAAACAACATGCCACTTTGGGACAAACAGCCTTTCTTCCGAGGTCCCACATTTCAGAGAAAATCTCTGCTTCTCAGCACATGCTGCCAAAAGTTATATTAAAAATACTATACCATAAAAAATGTTAATACAGCACAGTGCTGTTTTATTTATGTTTTTTAGCAACCTCAGAAGGGCAGTTATAATATTTTAAGAAAACAGCAAGCCAGCAGCCAGGTACTAGCATTCTTCACTCTATGCAGATCCTTCCCTTCCAGCCAAATCTGGTTTTTACCCATCTTTACTGTTCCTTTCCCTCTCTGTACAACCTGTGCAGCCAGGGGCCAAAGGCTGCATAGTTTCCATCTCTCCCTTTTCCATTCCAAAGGCTGATCCCAACAAACCAAGACAAGGGGTGTTTCCAAAGAAAATAGGCTAACTAGGGGTAGGGGTAAGATGAGGAGTAAAAAAGATCATTAGGCCAGGATCTGAAACAAGATAGCTCAGGCATCTGTGTGCTGTGCCTACTTTGAGTAGAAAATCTGCCCTCTTTGGAGAACAGAAAAAGAGATTCTGCCTCAGGGATGAGTCTGGGACAGGTCACCAGATCAGCATGTAGCAGTTTCCAAGCAGAAATCCCCTCCTGTGGGTTTTAACACAGAAGGGGACAATCTAGCCCAGTTGGTTTTTTTTTTTTTAAAAAGTCCTCTTAAATCCCTTGGAATGTAGTTTTCCTTTCTGTTTCGTCACTTACAATCATAATTATAGGTGTTGCTACTGCTCCATCCATTGTTACCCCAGGGTAATATTTTCCGTCATATCCACTCTTTCCAGTTGCTTGCAACTTTGTCAAATCTTCCAAGCTCTTTCTCTGACTGAAGTGGATCAGGAAATCTCTGGGTTCAGATGCTTTCCTTAACAAAAATGAGTGATAAAAGCAGCTTTCCCCAACAATTCTTGAGATGATTGTGAAGGTTTAGTACAGGAAGTTGAAATTTGGCAGAAAGACAACAGTGAAGTTAGAAGGCTGTGTGACACCACCTCGTAGATAATTTTTTTAATAAATTGATGTGGGCTTGATGAGCAAGGCAGCAATGCTTGTCCCTGCTGCATGCACAGCTGGGTTTGATCAGTTCTCTGGTACACTGTGGCTAAACCAGAGTGCAGCTGGTGGGAGACCCAGCTCCTGCTGAACACATCACACCGGCAAGCCTGGTCTGCTTTGGGAGGGACTGTGTGGGCTTCTTGGGCCATTTGGGAGAGAGGGAAAATGTTTGCACTGCACCAAAATCTCACTGAGACTGATGTCATGATCA
Source organism: Notiomystis cincta (assembly GCA_013398075.1). Taxonomy (NCBI): domain Eukaryota; kingdom Metazoa; phylum Chordata; class Aves; order Passeriformes; family Notiomystidae; genus Notiomystis; species Notiomystis cincta. Next base: position 55,658 of record VZRX01007991.1, on the reverse strand, counting down.
GAGCTGCAGGAGTGGAGCAGCCCTGCGCTCCCAAGTCCCCAGGCAGACGTGTGCCTGAACCACCTAACCTGTGCCACTGCCACAGCCCTGTCTGTAGAACTGGGGAGGAGGCACACAGCAGTAATCTCAGCTGTGCTGTGGGCACAACATGCTGGTATTTTAAACTGCATTTATGCCTACCCAGCCCTGCTCTGCCCTGGTGCACTGCAGGGCCACAAGCCTTTCACACAGTGGGAATACTTGTGACTGGCTTCTCCAGAGGACCAGCCTTCAGCATGGCCTTCCAGGCCTGGCTCCCTGCCCACAAAAGTGTACTGCCACTGACTGGGTGCACTTTGCAGAGCAAGTCATGCAGTAGTAGATATTCCTGAGCAGGGTGTCCATGTTCCTTTTCCCAAATGAACTTGGTTATTAGGAGGTGATCTGTTAAGGAACTCAGTACCCATATTTTCTAAACTTTGTGTGCAACATATCTCACAGAAGCCAAGTATGGGACATATCTTTCCTACCCCTTCAGAGGAAGTAAATGGAAACCTCAAGCAGGGTATAGTACAGTTTGGAAAAGAAATAGAAAACATCAGGCTCTTTGAGGAGCTCTCAGCAAAGCCACAGGAGCAGAAACAAACCATCTCTGGCTCTCAGTCCCTCCATAATACTGCCTGAATCACTTTGTCCTGATAAAGGACAAAGTATGCAAAAGTATCACCATCACACAACTACAGCATTTCCACCAGATTCCAGATGTGTGGCTGCTGGCATCTAATCAGCCTCCAGCCGAAGGGATGGACCTTAGAGATGAACCCTCCTGATCTCTGCTGTATTCAGGTTGCTTTGTGTCACTGATCCTGGAGGAGGCAGCAAGGCAGAAACAAAAGCTCAGACAAAAGGCATTCTTAGTGCTGCTTCTTCATGTATATTCATTTTTATACCTTATTAATTTTTAAATTGCATATGGACAAGAACAAATAAAAATTTCCATTGTAAATGTCAACACTCCAAAGACCTGGGACTACATGGCTCCACTAACTTTCAAGGAAATAAAGGCTCCTGAGTGCCTATATTATTGCTGAAAATAAGATCTAAGTCACTTGGAACTTTGAAAATCTTAGGCACAGTTTTCAATTACATGCTTGAATCACTAAAGCATGTACAACAATAACATCATAAATGTGTATAAATATCCACTTAATGAACACATATGTTCATATGTATTTCATTTAATTGAATTTTATAGTAGATTTTACATACTATCTGCTTTCTCTGCTTGTGTCTGGGTCTGAGATAAGACACTGATGTAGGATTTCCCTTTCTTCAGCTATTTGTAACTTTCTTAGGATAAATTCTTCTGTTTGCTCACACCTCAGAATTACAATAACTCTTAAATATATAGAAAAAACCTGCAGTTTCAGTTATTTTCTAATATAATCCAAACACTTTTAAAAAATACTCTGATAAAATAAAATGTTATTCCAAAAAATTTGTTTTCAAAACTAAGATACTTCTTATGAGAAACAGATCTGCTGAGAAAAGTGTGCTGTTTAACACCCAGATAAGCAGATCTGCACTCATGAGTAGAATTGATTTCAAAGGATCTGTTTGGAGTGGCAGGCTTATACAGAAAGGCTGGAACATCCTGTCATATGTGATTTTCTTGTCTCCCAGCACTCACTACAGATCCACTTCCATTGTTTATTCAACATTTGCACTACATTTTATTGAAAAAAACCCAACCCAAACCAAACAGTAATTGTGCTACTGTTAAAGATAATAGATTTTAAAGTTTCTGAAGCAAGAAGACTTTTTGACCAATCTAGCTCAAAGACTTGGCCTTTATCTTGCAGTTATGCTACAAACAAGCAATAGAATAAACCAAGATATGCCTGAGATGCAGGTATTTGAACAACAAAGAAAAATGTGATTTTTTCCAAGGAAGAATCAAATCTTTACACATTTTAAGCCTCCAATTGAATCAATATCTAATAGGCCACAACACTGACATACACTCCAAATATTACACCTGCTTGTGTATTAGATAATTATCATGCCAAGAGAATATTTTGCTTTCATTTTTACTCGTGGCTCTGTCCTTGTTTCTGCAGATTGCATTGATTCAAAAGCCAGTGACCTTGGCTAATTTGTGGAGGACAATTAACACTCAAGGAAGAGTGTTTCAAAATCCAGTACTGCTAATGTGCCAAAAGAAAGGACAAAGTCATAAAATGCACATTACAGTTGAAAAAAGAAAAAAAAGAAAAAGAAAAAAAGAAAATGGGGGGGAGGGGGTAAGAGCTGACTTCAAACCTGTGAAAGGAGAAAAGAAGACCAAGAGAAACTGAAGCAGGTATCACATACACTGAATGCCTGAGTGGTGAATTGGGTTTTTTTGAATGCTTGAAAACTTACATGGGAATCTGATAATGAAAGAATACAATAAACATAAAAGCCCTCTATTTGTGTTTGCTTAAAGAATAAAAAAGGCCATGTATGCAGCAGAAGAGACCTGGTGAAATGTGGAAAAATATGTTAGTATTTAGCAGTATGACCAATATATTCAAAGTATGCACCTTTATTTCTTCTAAGACTTTAATAAAAGAAAAAATTCTTCAACAGAACCATAGCCTAAGCCCACCTTCCACTACTTTTGGAAACTTAACTTTGAACTTTACTATCTCATGTTTGCTAAAATTATTCTATTCCCTGGTTTTGCCTCAACTACTCTACTAGAAATTGCTAAAGAAATCAAGCTGCTTTATAAAGTACTTAAACCACTTGCATATTCTCTTCTTGACATGGGTCTTATAGATCTCAGTAGTGAAGAGGTAGAGCTCAAGTTTCAGTAGGGGATAGGCCAGGGAGGAAGAAATTCTTTGACATAAAGGACCATAATTTCAATAATGACTCATTTCACAAACAAATCACCCTGGATGACAAATCCTTCACATAGGTATATTATAACTAGTCAAAAGCACACCCACTTTGAGAGTATAAAAATATTCTGAGACTGGTTAGGACTACCCACATATTAACATTATATATTACAGTTGTTTCAAATGAAGATTTTCAAATTACACCAACAGGATCTTTTTTATGGGTAGTTGTATTGTGCTGGAGATAGACCTTGGAGACCAGACACTTCAGTGGAGAAGGCTGCTGTGAAGGGTGACCTACCTCTACCTTTCTTTCTTTCTTCTTTTCATTTTTGTCTTAGTCAGCAGAACTATTTAAGATCATCACATTACACAATTACACAAGGCAAAGCAGAACATCTGTTCATTCAGGAGGCTCATACAAGAAACCAAAGTCTGTGGTGTTCCCAGAGGAAAATGGAGCCCAGCATTGCCACTTTGTAAGCAATAAGAGGGCAGGGCAGAGAGTGGAGTGACTTTCCCAAAACTGTGGGAAGGCTTGATGACAGATGGAAGCAGAATCCACATCTCTTTGCAGTACTCTAATGCCTTCATCCTTGCCTGAACAAGTGGGCAAACTACAATGCCATGGACAGCAGCTTGCAGTGATCATTCCTCCTTATGATCTTGTTCCCTCATAATCATCCATTCAATTTGGAACCCAGAAATGGCAGCAATGGGAAGGGTAAGAACTGCCCTGCAGTTTAGGGACTTTGTGTTAATAGGAAGTAGAAAAGATGTGGAGACTGATCTCAAGCCTCCTTGTGTTGAGTTGAAATATCATCTGGAACTTTGGCAAAACCCTCAGTTTTTTGAGGTTTCGTTCTCCAATGAATTGTAATGGACTACAGCTTTATAACCCTGAAGAGAAAAGTCACCAAAAGCTTTTTGGCAAACCTCAAAACTACTGACCACGACCTATATAACCCTGTTGAGTACCAAACCTGGTCTGCAGCAGTGTTTAAATTACACAGGTCTGAACAATAAGAATGAGGGAACAACAGAACAAAATATTTTGTAGAGAAAGAGAGAGAATATGAGAAACTACATGTTTTTCTCACACTGCACACTTGCCTCCTCACTTTGCCCTCTTTGGCAGACCAGTTGCAATAGTTGAAGTTCTTTCTGGTCCAGCTGAATTGCTACTTTATTTTCTTCACAGCAAACCTGGCAATATCTGGATTTTGCAAGAGAAAAATAAACCAACAAACTGAGATTCTGTACAATCCCAGCATGGGAAAAATACTGGAAGTCTTAATTTTTTTTTAAATTTAAACACCTGGGAAAAGCAGTTCCAAATTTATAATTCAGCCTTATGGCAAGAAATGTAGAAACAGTGACTGAAATTGAAATTATTCTCATTCTAAATCTTTTCTTATTGTTCAAAACTAACTTTGTCTTACCAATCAGATGAAAGAATATGTATGTTTTATGAAACTAGACACAATGCAGCTGGCTTCTCTTCCAGTAGGTTGGGATATTCACTCATCAATTTATTAACAAATATTGGCCTAAAGTTCATTTTGAAGTTTTAAGCTTTATTCATGACTTTCTCTGGAAAAATTCTCCATTTCAGTCTCACATTTTGGGGTTCCAAAAAACTGAAGAAGTTGTTGAAGTGTTTGCTCACACTAATAAACCAGTTGGACAGCACAGTTTAAGAACAAACTCGTGCATTTCTATGCAGCATCTTTAAAACTCCAGCTTGCTCACAAGGACAAGAGCAGTCACGATGCAGTAACTTAGCCCAAAATAGGTATGCAAATGTTGGCTGTACTGGATCACTAAGCCATCTGCTAGAGGGTCATTTGCATCTACTTAAACAGAACAGGCTTTGCTGGGATGCAGACTGATCTCTTAATATCTATAGGATCTAGGCAGGACAGTTTTCATTTCTTAATGGAAAAGTTCAAATTCTGCAATCCACACGCTAACAAGAATTTTGAAGAGCAAAGAACAGCAGCATTAGAAACATCTGTATTCACATAATCAAATGAGTCTCCAAAATAAATGCCAAGATCACTTTAAAGGCAGATAAGTTATCTAATGTGCTTGTACATGGGAATGCAGCTCTCCCTGCACTGGCAAGTTTAACACCTGAGTGTGCAGCAGTCAATCCAGGTGAACAAGCTTTCTGCACAACTGGAATGAGAAAGCTTTATCAAAGCAAAGGTTTCTTCCTTCCTGCAAAGACAACAGATGCCACCCTGAAGTGCCAAGCACGGCAGTTTCTGTAATGCAATACATCTGCCTGCCTGTGATCACCACTCCAAGATCTGAGGTCTACGTGCTGCCAACAAACAAGCCCCACCAAAGAAAAAGTTTGGCTGAAGTATTTTCACTACTCAGGGTTGTGTCTGGCCCTGAATCTTCTCCCAGCTCTGGTTCATGCCAGGATTGTAATGAATCCATTAAAAATAGTGGAGTTGCAGAAACATAAGCCTATAGTCTCCCTGCCTTTGGTGGAATCATCTGTTAAAACAGAGGTTACCTCCCTTTGCTGGTCACTACTGAGACCAGCAGAAATCCATACGTGCCACAGAAATGGAGCCAATGCCATTACTGCTGAATTTTCAATCAGAAAATTACAGGTGTGGATAAGACAGCTACAGCAGAGACAGACCAGGCACCAACAGGTTTGTATCCCTTTACATAAAAGTTTTCCATAGAATTATCTTAAATGTCCTTGTGGGTCTTGGGATGGGCCATTCTGTGCAAATACGCAGCAGGGCCTTTCTTTAGGATGGTGATGTCTGATGAGGTGGAAGGGACGTGGTGGGAGATCCTGGACACAACCAAATCAATCTGAGACTTTGCTTTTCACTGTTGATTGGGAACTGACCAAGAGAATTCTGCTACATATTTTAGCATTAGTGTAGTAAAACTGTAACTAAACAACCAAAGTGCTAAGAAAGTGTAAATTCCAGTGTACATCAGTCTTAGAAAGAGACACTTTAAAGAATGCTCATTAGGTAAAGTATTGACATAGCCTTTTTACATATCAGTACGTTTTTGCTTCTCTAACAGTATTTTTTTCTGTAGCAAATATGTATCTGTATGAAATATATTCAGCATGTAAAACCTAAAGGTGGAACATATGTATCTGATAAATAGCCTCTTACAAATTTATTGTGTTTCAGGATTGTTCCATTTCAGTTTACAATTTGTTTTATGTTCTTTTGAAACTGTTTTGGTAAAACTGGGATTAATTTAATACACATTTTATTAAAACTGTTTGCAGTAGGGTAAGACAAAATGACGAAGTACAGCAGACATTGAGGCACTGAGCTGCCTATAGTGTTTAGGACAACTAAAAATAAAGCATGTCAAACTACAAATTCCACAAATTTCCTGATTTCCTGGCACCAGTCACTCTGCCCCAGTTGCATGCTAGAGTGAAAGGTCCTTTATACAATTCAGTCTTTCCTTAGACAATTTGATAGGTATATCATTGAATTATTTCCATGCAGCCACTGTGTTCAAACAATAAAATTCTCAGTCCAACTCATTTTGTAAATATGCTGGAGCTGTTCAAGGGTTCTTTGAACTCATGTGATTGGAGTGATCGCCCTCAATGGTCAAAAGAAAGGAAAATTCTCTGCTGGGATTTTTCCATCTGGTTTACATTGCAGTCCAAACTTTATGGATCAAAGAAAAAGCACTTTTGTCTTTCACCATGTTATCTAACATGAGCCAAAGTATTTTTGGGTCTGTTTGGTGGAAAAGAAAAAGAGCACCACTTCATGGAAACTATCCCTATTTTTATGAGTTTCAAGTCACTTTTTCAAGTCATAATGTGTATTAATAGACATGGGCATCAGCCATGTGAATGCTGGTACAGAGAGCCGAACAATGAAATCTTTGCTCCATTTTCATTTGGTTCTTAGAAAAGCTGTGACTGCCATTCCTAGAAAGATAATCAGATGGCTGCAAGTTTAGAGGCAAACATAAGCAAATTTCTGGCTTTTTGTATCTACAAATCAATAGCAGAGCTACTAAATTCTTTCAGCTATAAGGCTATCTAGCCTTTAAGTCTTGGGCTGAAATACAGCAGTCTAGAAGGACTTTAGTTAGTCATATGGAGCTTTGACTTGGAGCCTTTGAAGGCAGGCATGATCTGCTTCCCCTCCATTTCAGACATTTTCTTCCAATGCTTCTTAGTTATATCAACAACCTCTCTAAGTCATAAGTTCTGGTCCTCACTTCTTGTCAGCTGGCACCTAACCTTGCTGCTCAGTTAGCAGAGCTGGGGTAGGGATAGAAAAAAGAATTCTAAAAGAGAGGAATAAAAACAAACAAATAAAAAGAAAAAATCTAGTATGCAAGAAACATGGACCACTCTGAATTTTTCAGGAATGCAACAAATGAAATCATAGAATTATTTAGGTTGGAAAAGACCAAGCAATAGGACTTGGGGAAAGGGGAAGAGACTGCTGCACAGGAAGTTCCACCTGAATATGAGGAAGAACTTCTGTACTGTGCAAGTGACCAGGCACTGAAACAGGTTGGCCAGAGAGGTTGTGGAGTCTCCCTCACTGGAGACATTCTAGAACCATCTGGATGCAATCCTGTGCCCTGTGCTCTGGGATGACCCTGCTTGAGCAGGGAGATTGGACCAGATGACCCACTGTGGTTCCTTCCAACCTGACCCATTCTGTGATTCTGTGATCACTGAATTCAACCACAAACCTAAAACTGCCAAGTCTACATCTAAATCATGAGTTTTAGTAGCTATATCAAATAAAGACTTTTAGTAGCTATAACTTTCCAGAGAATCAAAGTATATCAGCTGTGCAGTCAAACACTTTCTTCTGGACTGCTTACAGTCTTTTAGTCACATCCGTGTTTTAATGGGGATCAGAAATCCAAACTTTTTAAAAATTTAAGCTGGATTTAAGCTTAGAAGAAACAAAAACTAATTAGATGTACAGATTGTACCTATCAGATCTTGGTGGGAAGACTCTCAGCCAGCAAGTAGCACAAGCAACTGAGTGTGCTCATTGTACAAAGCCTGCAAGCAGCCCAGCCTCGCAGGAGGTACAGAGCACACGTGGGAGCAATGCAGTGTCCAATTGTTGGGAAAAACTTGTCTGTCTGCAGGAAAACCAGACATTTTTACACCAGTCTGTGAAAAGGAAAAATCTATACCCTAAACTAGTCCAAAGCGCATATATTCCATATAAAGGAAATTTCAGCTAGGAAAGGAAAAAATATCAGAATTCAAGAGCTAGATACTTCCACTGATTGGAATATTATGTTGGATTTAGATGAGATGATTATTACAAACAGGACATGACTACATTGATTAATGTGACATCTGAATCTAAAATAAAGATTTTGCAGAGAAAGTTGACTCATGTGGAATACAGATGGGTGAAACTTCAGGCATACTCTCTGTAAGGGGAAATAAAGCCTTGAGAAATAGGAATGTTTGCAATTGCCTGTGGAAATAGAATATCTGTTCTTGTGTTTGAAAACATACCAAAGTGTATATTTCATTTAAAGACATTATAGTGCAGAGGATGAGAAAACCTTGAAAACAGGAACCATTTCTATAGGAGGAAGAAAATAGAGCACAGATGTGCATTAAAGCTGATGTGCTGTAACAATGGGCAGCCACCAAGAGGAGAAGGCCATCCTTCCCCATCTTATTTTGGAGCTGCAGCATTTGCTGTCCTCCCATGCATCAGTCCAGCCCCATCAGTCTGGCTTGCTCACCTCCCACAGAACGAGTTGCTGCTGTGGGAGATTAGTGTGGTGTTGAATTGTCCACTGAACCAGGTCCTGCCTTGACCAGATATTTAGCAGCTGTTTACTGCAACCAGACTGTGCACAACAGGGAATAGGGGGGAGCAGAACCTCATCTTCTGGTGGCAGCCAACAGTTAGACAAAGTTCTGCACAATGTAAAACTTGGTGTAAGCAAGAGGACACCAAAGGAAGAGAAATTGCCAGCAAGTAAAGAAGTATCATAGACACTCCAATACTGTCTGCTTTTAGTGTTAGAAATCTTCTTTAAATAAACACATTGTTTAAAACTTTGTTTAAAACAGAAGAGGCATAGTGAAAACAGTCTGAAATTACACACACCAGTATGTGTAAACAAACTTTAAATCCATGGTACAAGTTTGGCCTGGGACTTCTTGGTGATGTTGACTCTGGGTAGTGGTTCTGCATTACTCTTGTCACTATCCAGATCTCCTAAAGAATATATGACACATAAATTCTATATTTAATACCTATGATAAACCAGCTGAGCATAAAGTCACACATTGGATCACAATTTGGTCATTATGTTTTGTGACAGCTCTGATTTGAATGATATAACTTCACAAGCAGGGAATTATAATTAAGCTGTTTTATGAAAAAGAGTGTCAGTATTGTTCAAATAACATTTTAAAAACCTGATAAGCTAAGTTTACATAGATAGGGAGTATTAACCTGCAGGACAACACACCTGGGACTATCATCTGTTAAAATCCTGTGTAATAAAAGTCTTAAAAAGAGGCCACTATTGCTAAAAATAAGAGTATTGTAAGTTCTTGCAAATACAATGAGAAAAAGTGAGACAAAGAAAAGCAATACAGACACAGGCCTATGCACATATATAGTATCAAAAACATAGTCCTCATCCTAGAAGCTTCTGTATCTTATGAAGCAGGTTCTGTGAGTTGACCTTATGGTTCTGGATAAAACATAGGCCTGTGTATTTTAACTCCTGCATGTCTCTGGGTTTTAGCTTCCAAAAGCAGTGTGGGAATTGGAGCAGCTTTTCAGAGCAAATGAAACAATGACTTGAGACAAAGAGGTGTTGCAGAAAAAAACCCCACACCCAAACCAGATGAAATTGAGGTGAAAGTCAGTGTGGAATTGAAGGCTGCATGAGAGTTAAAAACATATAGCCAGCATTTAAATTCTGTGCACCTGTGACAGGAGCAGGGGAACATATAATGAGAGGCTTCAGGTTTTTGTGAGTCCCCAGGCATGCACATATGATTACCTGCTGAAAAAAATAGCAAACCATGAATCTAGAGAGAAAGAACATTTCTCTGGCAATTGCAGCATGGGCTAATTTCTAAAGGAACTCCATAATCCTCAGTGGAGAGGCAGAGTGAGCCAAAGGAGGAGAAAAATTATATCTGAAACTGGCAGTTAATGTAGGTGGAACTAAGAAAATCTAGCACACTCTTTTAGTATTGCTTCCCAATAGAGCACAATCATGATCATCTTGGGGAGTGATGTTTTGTTCAGGTCTCAAAAGAGCAGGATACAGGAAATAAAGGAAAATGGAGTTCTTCACTAACTCCAGGATTAGAAGATTTAGAATAACTCATAGTGTATTGAATGTTAGCTCCTCTGCTGCTTATGGAACTGCAGAAGAGAGTTTAATGTATTCATTTGTTTAACAAAAATGCAGATTAAAGTTTAATATATTCTTTTGTCATGCATACAATTAAACCAAAATTTTGTAGTTGATTGTGAATTGTTTACTAATGAGACTAATAATTACCTGCCATATCCATTTGAGACAGGCCAGCAACTACATAGTCTGTCTTCTGGCTAGCTATGCAAGAATAATCTACAGTCGGAAAGGATGTCTTAGGAAGCATGATTCTCTTGGAGAAAGTTGGCAGTGGACAGAGAGGCAGAAGTTTAAAAAAGCATTAGACATTTCAGACATGTAAACTTTCCTTGTGAGGGTAGTTTACATTGCCTGATATGTCCTTTTGTAAAATATTAGCTTTATTGGCCAGAAGCCAAATTCTCTGGTCACATTCACAGACAGCTCTCATGTGAGACCAGACTCAGACACAGAGGGTGAGAATCAGTTTTTTAAGTGCGTATTTTGGATGATACAAAGAGGAATAATGAAAGAAACCCAACCTCTTTCTATGAAATAAATATCACTGCCAGCTTATTGCAGATACTTATGGACAAGATGCTCAGCAGATGTGCAAGTGTATAGTGTTACTGACTTCAGCAGCACAAACACAACTTACTCTGTGCAGAGCAAAGCCTTAAACCTTCATAGTTAGCAAGCTTAACTTCTATAGAGGTTTGCATGAATAATGCTCAGATTGCTGAGCCTTTTCCAGGGAGCAAAACATGGGGCTAAACTAAATATTTTCAAATTAAATGAATGATTGCCCTCCAAAAATAGAAGCCTTTCACAGACTACAAGTTTGCCTCTAGTTTCAGCTAAAAGAAAACCTCACAACTCCAAAACTTTTCTCCAATAGCCCCACATGAGGCTGACAAAGTACATATTCCTGTTCATCTGGATATATAGCTGGCCTGCTGCCTTAACCTCTGTTTTCTGTTTCTGAGCAATTTTATTTGGTGTATGAAGTGGTTGCTAGCAACCACATATGGCATCCCTGCCCCATAGGAAGGGCTTTGTGCTGCCCCATCCTCAGATGGCCCCGACCTGGGCAAACTGCCCTGGCAGTGCCTACCACGTTGTCGGCCAGGTGGGCTCTGGGCAGCCACAGGGACTTGCCACAGGTGAGCAATCCAAGGGGCAGCTCAGCCTGTGGGACTGCCCTACAAGGAGCAGCTCAGCTTGTGAGACTGTCCTAAGGGAGCCCCAGGGAGCGGTGAGGGTCCCTCCCTCCAGCAGCCCTGGGACCTGGCAGTGCAACCTGGCACCGTCTGCCAGGGAATTCATGCCTTGGAGGAGTTAAAGTGCACTGACGCAATTTCAACCGTTCTGGGCAAGACACAAAGCCATTTTTGTGAATCGTTAAAAGCCTTACATGGGTTGAAGTCTGCAGTTTTGACAGTACCTGGCTGCCCAGCACAGGGAGGTAACACACCTCCTCACTAGGTCACACACAACCCCACACACTGTAGAGCAGCAGTGGCAGCAGAGCTGCTCCGTGCCCGCCTAGGCAGGCCAGAGGTTTGTGTGTTACAGCCTACAACAGCCAAGACAAGAGGCCAGCTGACTGCAGGCAACAGCACCTCAGCATCCCAGACCAGACTTGGGGCTTGTCTTCAGCAGACATTCCAGGTGCTTATGACAGTTTTCTGTTGGCTCTTGAAGACAAAAGCTTTTTCCCAAAGGATTGGTTGATCAAGCTGAAATACCTGCTTTGGGCTTCATCCTTAGGATGACCTTCATAGCTTGCTGAAGCAAAAGGGATAATTTTTTCCTTTTGAAAATTTAAAAGAGGCAGTTAACCTCAGCCATGTGTATCTACATTACGAATATATTTTCACTACATTATTGAAACCTGCTGCATAAATTACACTTTGCAATCCTTTGCCAAAAGCTCAGGGGTAGACTAATTTTAACAAATCATCATCATCATCATTATCATCCTATCTATTCCTTATGGGCTGTACTGATTTTTAAGGGATAAATTCACCACAGCAGTAAGGCTTCTATTTTCTAGCTTTAAAAAAAAATAAAAAACAACCAACAAAAAACCTCAAAAAAACAACCGCCACAAAAAACCCCAAACCTAAACCAACCAAACAAAAAAAAAAAAACCACACCAACTAAAACAACAACCCCAAAAAAACCTAACAAAGAATTATATAATTACATAATGCAGAAACACTTTCAACTCATTACTATTCCGAGAAAGCAAATAAAAAGCTCAAGTTTAATGTGCTCAGTGTTCTTGCTTTGGAAAACTGCTTAGTACAGAAAACAGTGATGTAAGAAAAGCCCCTTTGGGCTTCAGGGCATGACTCAGAAGCCATGAGATATTGCTCCCTCTGCAAACTGACACGGGCTGCACCTTCCCTTTATGGGGGTGCAGGTGAGACTGGCAGCAGGTTCAGGATCACTCTAGAGAACTGAGCTAACCATGGAAACCACAGCAAGGAAAGAGTCCATCAAAAACCTCGGGGTTAATGAGCCGTGCAGCAGCACCTTGAGACTCTCATTTCATTCCAATGAATGCTTGTAATTGGGAATTAAAACCACCAGCAAAGCTAAAACCATGAAAGGAGGAAGAGATTTACACTCACCTGCATGAGGAGTTTTGAATCCCTCATTCCCTCAAGACAGACTCTTAACTCACCCAGCAGGAACTGTGGTTTGTCAGGATGCTTTAGCCATACAGATTTTCCACATGAACGCACTCTACACATAATTTGTACTCCATGAGCTGTATGTGTTACCACAGGTGGGATCTGCAAACAAAAAAAGCAAAGGTGAACCCACATTTAAGTAGTTTTTATTCACTTCTGCTTTTAACATGACCTTGGAGAGCATACTTATTCTTTTTCCATATTATACACACTCATGCACACCTGGGGTTGGAATTTTCTTTGTTATTCTGAAGTTTGTTTTGTTATTTTTGTTACAAGGTCTAGAAGCTGCTACTCTTTTAAGTTCTTCATAAGATCACAAACCACCACCACCCCCCCAGCCAGCTTCCTCCTTCTTTTTTACTTTTATCTTTGAGAAAATGAAAAAATCCAACAGGTGAGATGACTTAAAGCATACATCTCTGAGTTTTTGAATTAAACTGTTTCCTCTTTCTGGCTTTGGAGGCTTGAGGAGCTGCAATTTGAAGCACTAGCTCTCATTTTATTCTAAAGCATTTTATCAGAAACTGTGGTCAGATCAATGCTGCTTTTTATGGGAATTTTGATTATAGGTTAGCACAAGAAATGCAGGTCATCTGGGGAGCAATGCTGTACAGAACTGAAGCATGAGACTGTCAAACTGTAAATAGCATGAAGTTCTGCAAGAGGAGAGGGGACACAGGCTCATTCTGCCCTGAGCTAGAAGGAAATATTCCTTCTCTGTACAACATACTATTCCAAGGTATTTTGATCAGCACCATAAAAGCCAATCTGAATTAATGCTTTTCTTCACTTGCCATTCTGTGAAATATGGCTTCAGGCTTTTCACCCTAAATGGACATTTTGCTTTTGAAATAATTTGGGTTTTCCAACAGACAGCTAGTTCGCTTCTCCATGAGCTCTAAGAAGGCCAGCTCATCTCTTTCTCCTTGGCAGAGGTGGCAGGATGATGGACTCAGCATTGCAGCTAGGAAGCTGCTCTCCAGAGCAGATGGAGACCCCAGTGTGTGCAATTTGAAAAGGCAAATAATGAGCTTTCCTTAATACATGTCTTTGAGAAAAACACACCTGTCATCCCCACAGTCACATCACACAGTGAACACTAGCAACAGGGCATTTAAAAGCATATTTTAAAGGAACAGATTAAAAAAGGCATAGTCAAGAGGTACAGAAATCTGTAACTGTAAACCAGTTACATCAGTAAAAGGTTGAATTCCCATGGCTGGGAGAGGCAGAGATTTCTACCAAGGCTAAAAACAAGCTCCTTGTGGCAGCATCCGAGAAAAGCATGCCACTGCAAGGAATCACGGTTCCCACATCCTCAACATGGCTGAGCAGGCACCCAAGAAATGGGGCATCACACACCTAATTCCATGAGGAAAAAGCCCACAGAGTAGAGGTGTACAATAACAACTAAAGGGCAGGATGGGAAGGAGCTCTGCTAATGCTCTAACAGGATGAAATTGGCAGTTGTTACATCCCCAGTTATTTAGGCCTTTAGGAACCAGGAGTCTGAGTTTGACCTCAGCTCTCCCATGGCAGCAGCAAAGGGACCAGAGCACTAGCAGGGCTGACCACATTGATGTGACTGACCTGCAGAAGGAATTTCCCTGCCTCAAGTTTCAAATCAGTGGAATGTCCAGGATTGTTCAGATCAGGAAGATGTTTCTTCCCCTCCTTTACTTCAATTTCAATATAAAGTGAGTGCAGAAGCTTCCAGCCTGGAGACACTTTGAGTGTATAACATGTAAAGGTCTGCCTGGGATAACAGAACAATTGAACACAGGGATAAGAAAACAGAGATGGGCAACCTGACCAACTACAGATGTCAGAAAGGGGAGATGGGTTATTTCTGACCTATTTCTTTTTGTGAGAACGTGAGCAGGCACAACCCACAAAGATGTCTGGTCTGCTTTCTGAAGAGAGTAATAAAACCCCACAAACAAGTGTGATACAGCACTTCCTTATTAACTGAGAAATTAAGGCAGAGGTGAATATTCATATGACCTAATTGCTGATGCCTACAATTTGTCTTTCAGGTTCTCTGTAGGTAACAGTGACAGTCAGATGCACCTCCTAAGGCTCAGCCAGTTTATCTAAATTACACTCCTGCTATAAATCCCCTTCTCAATAAAGGAAGCATCTCTGTCTCTCTCTGTTAGTAATCTTGACTTGGGAGTGTAATGAGTGCCAGAAGTTTGATGCTGTTTGTACTAAGGTTGTCTTTTCTCTTTGTAGTGTCAGAGCTGTAGAGCAGGCTGTTCTCTGATCTTTTCTAATGGGTTCTGTCTGCTTCCAAACAAAAAGAAAAGCACAGGTTGCATCTAGTTTGTGATTAGATTTCAACACACTAGTACCAGATATGCACACTGCAAACAGTAGTTTTACAAATAAAGACAAGCTAAATATTAATAAGCATGACAAAATCATCTTCACTGGGGCCTACTCGCAGAAAACAGAGGGGTGTGCAAGCATAGGGCATCAATGGTAGAAACCAGCAAGGCAGCAAGTAATTTTCAAGCCTAAAATAAAGAAAAAAGCCAAGTGGAAACATACTCCATAAAACTTCTCCTTTAAGCTGCCTTCCTCCTCAGGAAAAATTGAGGTATTATCCTGACAAATGCTACCATGAAAAGTTCTGCAGTATTTTTATTGTTAAGGTTTCCTGTGTTAGAAAAACAGTTAATTTTTTTCTCCTAGTTTAGTTTACCTAACACAAAAATATTTAAATATAGAAGAAGAAAAAGGGAAAACAAATGAATAAGAAAGGACTTTAAGCTTTAGAAGCTTTTTTTCCCTGCAGTGAACTCAGAGTGACCGACGTTCGTAACATAAGTTGAGCATGCAATATTTTCCACTGCTTACAGTTCCCTTCTGAACTTCCATTTTGTGGGAATACACTTGGATCATTGCTGACCTGTCTTTGGAAAAGGCTCACTGTGTATTTTGGCTTGGCTTCCTTCCATTTCTACTCCTCTAAGTCTGTTCCCCATTTCAACATCTCTTATTGCCACATTGCCAAACACGTTACACAACCCCAGAGAAGCAATTTATAGGAATATTAGTAATTCAGCTGTGACAAAACAAGCACTTTTCCCTTTTAACAGATCATTCTCTCCTGGGAATCATAGTTATGTTGCTGTTTGCTTCCTTGTTTACAGCATTGCACTGGATGTGGTATTTAAATAGGCAAATGACCCAAAGCAGTATAAACCTGTGAAAGCCAGGGCTCAGCAGCAGCTTTCAAAGCAAAACCTGGCTGGAAATATCCTATGAAGACTTTTTCAGCAGCGCCAGGAAGAGTCTCATAAATGAGATGTCCACAGCCTGAGGCAGCATCATCCTGATGAGTCTCCTCAGCACTCTGGGAATGAAACCCATTACCAAGTACAGGGCACTCTTAAAATGCCAGCAGATACAAGGGCATGAAGCTGCATAACTTAGCCCAGGACTGGAATTGCCCATACATGAATAAAAGCTTAAAATGTCGTCTCGATAAAAGCACTGAAATTCACAACTGTTGCCTGAACTCGTAAGCTGTTTACTAGAACATTGGCTCCCATGAGATACTCTGACAAGCCATCAGTTTGCTAGGTCAAAGACCTTAGTTTTCAGTGTCTTATTGGAAAATTACATCAAGTTAATGTCAGCTTCTCTGGAAAAAGACGACCCCCTTTATGTGAGCTTAAAACCTGAACCACATTAAGACCTTTTCATCCACCGTTCTCAAAAAACAAAAGCTTCTGATTCATAACACAAAGTGTGTTTTGCTGACCCTCAGTTGTTCTTTTTACCCCATTTCAAACATTGCCATCCCTGCAGAAGAGCTCGTCAGATGGAGTATCCCCCTGCCAGAGTTTACAGTCTGACACACTAATGTGAAATAAAACCACTGACTTAGAATTTATGCATTGTTTACAAGCTGCAGCTCATGGTCACATTTATTTCTGCTTGGCATTGATAAAGACCTCTGTAAAAAAATTGCTGACATGAATTAAGGGCAGTAATTGCTCAAACTGTCTCCATGAATTCAACCTTCAAGTCAACCCAAAGAAGGCCCTGTAGCTACACTCTGCTCTACCATGATCATATTCATCCTCCATCATGCAGTTTGTATAACCTAACACCAAAATTCAGTGAACTACTGTGGTCAAGAGATACTCAACCTCTCCCAGGAATGGGAAAAAAGTCTAGCAAGGCCCTCTGGGCCAGAAAGTATAGCCAGGGGAACAGCAGTGAGCTGCTGAGGCTGATGGCTTTCTGACACCTAGGAGGTGGTAAAGCAGGTCTACTAAAACCAGCACATCCACCCTCAGTGACCACAGAAGGAGATGGTCTCACAGACACAAAATTATATTTTTCTATGTAAGGCTACCCAAGAAATCGAACACAGTTTTCACTTGGTTCAGTATCAGATTTTATATTTTCCTGAGCCAAATTGGTGAGCTCTACAATCTGCCAAACATTGACACCACATGTCACCACACAGAGGACTTCATCAGAAAGGCTTACTCAGATACAGGCAAAAATAGATATCTCCATCACTGGTGCCACACAGTTACCAACAACATCCTCAGCCTGAGTAAATGCATACAGAATAGCACCCACACACCTATGCTTGGAGTGACAGATATCATTCTCACCATGTGTCATTTCCTTTTGAAATCCTTGAGATATCACTGATGTCTTTTCTGGTTTCAGCTAGTGACTACAGTTATAGGACAACACCATCAACTTCACTGCATGGGCAGTGGGACATTCAGCTACTGGGTAGTCTGCAGCCAGCAAAGACAACACCATCAACCTCACTGCATGGGCAGTGGGACATTCAGCTACTGGGTAGCCTGCAGCCAGCATGCAGTGACTGTCCAGGCAGCCTAACTGGACATTTCACCCATCACCTCCTCATCTGAGAGCATGCTGTCCCTGGTAAGGTGCAGTTACTGCATGCATTTTGATCAGGGATCAGCAAGAACATGTGTGTAGGGACAGTGCTTGGCAAGATGGCCCTGAACAGCTTGAGGGATCTAGTCCAACCTGGAGCAGAGAAAGCACTTTGTTACTGCACCACTGGATCCATACACTTCAGCTTGTTTGGCCTGGGAGATACAAGCTTCTCTTCGCTTGCCATCTCTTTCAGAAGTGAAGCATCAAGAAAAATTATTTTTTAACAATCTTATCAGTAAAAATGAGGAGTGATGGTGAAGCACAGGGCAGGGATGGGAGTGAGGGGCAGAGGGAAGCAGAAATGTCATAAACTGCTCCCCACAAGGCAGCTGAATTGTGTAACACACCCCCAGCTTCTAAATGTCAGCACTAATGAGTAGGTTTGCTCCTGCCTCTGTGAGTTTTCCATCTTTCCAGGGCAGAACTGAAGGCTATGTAGGCAGTAACAAGGGAATGAGTAGGCAAACCAAGTGACAGATATTTGTCAAAAAAAATGGACAGAAAATTCCCACATCCTCTTCAAGGATTTTAGTTGCTTTAGAATCACAAAAATAGTAATAGGCTATAAAGGCACTGTAAACCAATAACTTTCACTGTCCAAACTGGAGCAGGGGTAAACAGGAGAAAAACACAAGACTAAGGCCAGATCCACAAGCTATTGGGAGCTTTTGGGACACAAGAAAATAGGTTTGAGTCCTCCTGTGTGAACTTTCTGGGAAATAATAAAGTTAATGAAAAACTGTCATGTCCAAACTCAATACAGAGATTTACTGATGGCTGTGCCAGCACAGTATAATCTGTCAATTTGCTGGCTACCCCTAGCAACAAATACTTGGACTTTCTCTAGCAAGGACATTTTAACCACATTCAGGATGAAATACAGTACATCCTAACATAACAGGACCTTATTAGAAGTGTCATTGAGAAACAGGAATGCTTTTTGGTTTCACCTTTGGTAAAAGGTGATGGTACACCAAGGGTGTTTGCAGCATTTTGTTCTGCTCCAAGGCACTTCCTGCATAATAAGTGCTATTGCCACTCTGACACTACTCAATTTATACCTTCCCTAGTGAGCAGTGCCATGTAACCACAGCATTCAAGTAGCAAATAACAGTTTGATTGTCCATGCTTATATTTTCCATCTTCAGCAAAGCAGATATTTTATTTCCATTAAATTTTCCAACCACTCTTCGTTCATCCATGGCAGATACAAAAGAGGACAGTTAACTCATACATTTCCTGAGGCCACTTTATTGCAAGGCTCATTATCTCCTTACCTAGATTCTTAAGAAGCTTTCTCTGTTACTCTGCAAAGTGAAGGAGAAAAAGTATCAAATGAACAATTCTATTTATTGTGCCATCTATGAATTTGTGATAACAATAATGCAATTCTGTCCCCAAATCATCAGTTGTTCTTCCTGAGATGACTGACTTGAGAGTGAATACTCCTACTCAATGGTTTCTTTTCTTCCAAATAAATTCATAGCTTTAGGTATGTTTGTCTTTCTCTAAGATCTCAATATCCTTAAGCAGTGACTAAAGACAAGAAGATTGTTGTTTTTCAAAGAAGTCGATCCAGTGAGAGTTTGCCTCTCTACTCCTTTAAGTGCATTAATAGAAATAGAAGAAAGACAGAAGGTTCCCTCAAAACATGTGGATAATACAAACCCACAATAGCAGGCTCTACCCTCGTGGTCCCACAGACTGAATGCATCTGTTTACTTCTGCAGAGCTCTGATCTCAGGTAAGTGAGGATCACTGGCTTCATTCTGCCATTAAATTTCTGCTGTACCACCCTTCCACCAGCACTGTCCAATAAAAATATTGAAGAAGTGTGATAAAAAAAAAAACCCAAGTATTTTAACATGGTTTTGTACTTATTTGTGGCCTATGTGACAGCCTACTTTAATATGGATTTTAACTTCCTCTGAGAAAACATTTCTAACTCATTAAAATTACACACACTCAAAAAATCCCAAAACAGTCCAGATCCAAAAAAACCATTCAAACATCCCAAACCCGAAACTCCCAGAAAAACAAACCTGGGAGGACAAGGGTGGGCTTGTTCTCATTTATGCCCATGAATATTTGGTGGACATAGGGCCACTTCCTAACTGACTGTTTTGCACATTGTCTGCTTATGGCAGAGAAAGGCAATCAGACAACACCAGAGAGCATTTGGTTAACAATTTTTCCCAAGACTTCTCCTGTTGGCTAGTACAAGCAACACTTATATGAAAAAAAGACCACATTAATTTCTTGATAATATCTTATCTACAACTTAGCATTATATCTTCCTTTGGCATTTGGACTCCATGATACGTTTGCTGTTTGAAAGAAATTATGGTAACTATACAAACCTATGCAAGATGGTCTTCTAATCTGAAGTAAATTAATAATTTCCATCTTTTTTGTGTAGCAAGTCAGAAATTGGAGAGTCTTGTGCCAATCCACAGAGGCACCATAACAAGAAGAACTGGAAGCTCAAGAGTCAGAAATGGAGAAAAATTTATTTCACAATGTACTGTCTGTAGTTAAGAGCTGATAGCAAGGTTAACATTGTGAGGATTATGAAGCTCACTTGCAGAAATACAAAAAAGAGCTGTTGTTTCTATCCATCCCCCTGCTTTTGTAAAATCTATATAGTCAGGGAGTATTTCTCTCCATTGGGTTAACAGAGCTCCAAATAAGGTTTAAAGATATTCTTCAATTTCCTTCACTTGTGGATGAAGAGCTCACTTTCACACCAAACTAAAACACAAGTAGCTCAAGAGATCACTAGAGGATGGATAGACTGAAGCTTTTTAGAGAAATGCAGCATTCAAAAAAGGTGAAAGGCATTAGTAGGTAAGAAATAGCATCAATATCCTGTACTGCTTGTATTGCTTGCAGTCTTACAGGTTTGCAGAATGGAAAACTGGGACACTGCTGATTGAAGCTTAATTCACTTCCAGATGTAAGTTATTGTTTTTATCACCTGTATCTCAGGGGAGCTGTTGAATCAAATAGGCACTTCTCTCTCAGGGAAATAAGACACGCTAGAAAAGAAAGAACAGCTATACTAGACCAGATTGCTGCAGCCTCCAGCTCATTATCCTTTCTTGCACAGAGACCAGTAAGACATGCTGAAGTCAGACTATCAAAACAGGCTAAGCACACAGTGGTGCTTTGCCAGAATGCACTCTCAGCAACCAACAGCTTCAGGACTTCCCAAAGGAGAAGTGTATGCTCCTGTGTCCTAACTCCTAATGGACTTTGCTTCTCTGACCTCCTCTGGGTGCTTCTGAACCTGGGCAGAGTTTTGATCCCTACAACACCCTGTGGCAAAGGCTGCCAGAGCTTAACTAGGGATCATAAAATTAAATTCCCCTGCATGTTCTGAACTTTTCAGCCTGTTATTTCACTTGGCAGCATGTAACAGCAGTGGAGAAAAAGGTGAATTACTTTTCCCCATCTACCTTCTCTGCTACTCTTCATTTGATAGCTCTCTGTCATAGTCTTTCCTCCTACTAATTTCTTTTTCATGATGAAGACCTAAAACATATTAAGTCATGTCTTGGAAAGAAGCCACTCTGTATCTCTGATCATTGGTGCCTTCCTTTTTGTATCCTTTCTCTTTACTCATCCCTTTAAGGAATGAAGGATTCATGAGGTGGGCACACCACTGACTCTTACAGCAGCACCACTGTTTCTCCCATTTTTCTGCTCTGTCCCATCCTTAACATTACCTAATACACTTTTTCCCCCCTTTGATCCTCAGTGAGCACTCAACAGACATTTTGACAGAATTGTCCAAAATTACCCCAAGGTGTTCTGTGGTTGCCAATAGCTACTTCACAGCCTATCAGTGTATATGTGAAATTAGGGCTGCTCTCCAAAGTGCACTACTTTGCTTTTATCAACAGTGAGTGTCAGATGGCACTTTATCACCTAGTTATGAAATGTGATTTTTTTACACTATTTTGTGGCAAGCTCTCTTTCTTCCCTGAAACTTCCTTTCATCATCCTCTCTCCACCTTTATCAGGTCACTCATGAACAACCTGGGCAGCACTGGCTCTAGCATTGATGTCCAGGAGACTCCAGTGCTCTCCTTCCCTGCAAAAATCCATTGTCTGTTCCTACAGATCAAATGAGATCCAGTGTATAAAGAAAAACATTGTGTGTAATTTTGTGTATTGCACAGCTTGTACAGTGCCAACAAGCACATTTCCCTTAAGTCCCAGGTCTTGTCTGAGAGCTTCGTGCAGATGTCTTGGATATCATGGAGCATCCCAGGTGGCACAAAGTGCTTATTTTTAGGCCACAGAATCCAACTCTTTATTTTCCATTTCTTAATGAATTGCAGACTCATATAAGAACAGTCACATTGCTTAGTAGTTTTGTTCCTTTTCAAGTGTTTGGCAAAAGCTGGTTTGAAAATTTGGACCTACTATATCAGCTTTTCACACATGCTAATAACCACTCTAGAGAAATCTCTAATAATTTACACAGGATGAGATTCCTCTGGAAAAGCAATGATAACTCTTCCCTATCACACCTCATTTGTTCATGTGCCTCCTTTTGTGTCTACTTTTTACCACACTTCCTACAGTTTTCCTGACACAGATTTATTGGTTGCTATTTCCCAAACCCTCCTGAAAACCTATTTTATATATTGAAGTCACATTTGCCACCTTTTATCATCTGGTACCAAGGCAGTTTTATGTGCTGTATCTAAACTGAAACAATGCTATTTCTCCACACTAAATGCTGAACTAATCTGAGACTGTCTTAGCAAAAATTAATCCATGAGTCTCTAATCCACCCACACACCATGATCAGACCTGAACAAAAATGCTTCTAATTCTTGCTCTATGGCCCTTCTGCATTTAAAAGCTACAGCCATACCAGCTATCCTCCTAAGGTAAGCACAAGCAGGAGCTGGCCAAAAATAAAGTTCTTTTGCTCCCATGGCTTGTACCTAGTCCTTATGCAAAACATGCTATGGCAGCAAATGGATTTTTTGGACAGCCTTTGCACTGGGGCTATACTGCTATTGCCACATAAGGAAAAGGCTCTCACTCCTCACCACCATTTCTATGACAGCAAAACTCCTATAGCATAGACTGGACCCATGTTTCAGTCCTTTGCCATGGCTGTCCCAAGGGCCACAGCAATATCCCAGCTCTCTGCAGCTCTGTGACCCTGCCCCCAGTTTTGGTCCTCTTCTTGCATCTTTCCCTGTACCTGAGCTTTCAAAGGAAACCGGCCCCAGCTGCTCAAATAGCACCAGCAAACAGGGGAAAGGCAGCATGTATGGATCATATATCTGGATTTTCACTGGTGAGACAGAGGTTAAAGCTTCTCAGAGGTGTTTAATTCATGAGTCATCACCATCATTAAGAATTCAAATCTTCCTGTAAATGCAAAATGGGAATAACAGTTTGAATTAATTAAACAATGTCTCCTTTTGTGTAATGAGCAGTAAAAAAACCCCAAAACTCACGTGTAAGAAATGAGTATTATTGTGTAAAGCTGTTTTAGAGGACTCATTGCTTTGGTCCATGAGGGAATCCATATCCAGATGTAATTTACTCCTTTATAGAGATTTTATTTCTCTTTAACATCAGAGGCAAAATCTCTTTCTTCTGTGCTTCTGCAAAGATTTATTCATAGCCACTCTTCTGGTAAGATACTTCAATCTTGTGGTAATATTTAGACAAGGTCAGTTTCTGGCTAAACCTCATGTGTTGCTGTAGATTATTCTTATCCTTAGCCAATATCACATAATATAAATGTATTAGGACATTTTCCTGGACTACAGCATCTTTATAAATACTGGAACAACTACAGAATAAACAAATAGAAAGGCATTGCCTGTGGCTGACCTGTGATTTGGAGCTCTCTCTCAATTCCCTGACCTTCATTTTCAGTGTATAAAAACAAAGGCAAGCATCAAAACCATACGGCTGTCACTTCCTCTAACATTCTAACTCTAACTCTAACATAACAGGAATGGAGCAGAGTGTGTAATGTGCCTTCACAAGAGTCCCTGCTTCAATACATTCATATCTGTATTTTGTAGCTGTGTTGCACACATCTCCGTCGGGTCTAATGCTGTTTTCAGCTTCCAGCCTTTGTTCCTTGCCTTCTCCTTCACCTTCCACAACAGAAGGAAAATCGAAGACAAAAGTCAAGCCATGCTGACTATTCAGTTGGCTTCTGTGGCTCACCTCTGCCTGGAAGATCCCTGTGCACAGAGATTAGTTTGGATTCTGCACAGCAGATCACAACAGTGTGAGAGACAGAGTGGTACCAAAACACCCCATCATTTAATGCAATGACCTACTTTGCTCCTTCAGCATTTCTCACTGGGACTGGGGTTACTTCTGTGCTGTGTGAGGTGGTGAGCAGCAGGGAGGGTAGGAAGTGACTGGACTGAATTTTTTAAGACTACAACACTCAGAAGACTCTTCTTAGTCAGACTGATGAAGAGCTGCAAGTTTATCAGAGACCATTTCTGCCTTACTCTGCACCTGCAGCACGTTTTCAGGGATATGCACAATCTTCCAGAGTGCATCCAGACAGCAAGGCCTAGAGCAGGTGGGCAATGCCAAGTGAGTGGACAGCAGCTCCAGAGAGGGCTGCACATCTGCTTCCCCAGCACACACCAGTATGGGATGTGCTTGGGACTGCTGTGAATCCAGGTGCCCAACAGGAAACCAGCCCACTTGACAAACACTGTAGTCTGGGTAGAAGCATATGGTGTTTCAGGTGGTACAGCTCTCCCTCTCAGGATTTCAAAAGTCTGTAAGATAATTTTCACCTTGGAAACACCACAAAAATATTGGGCCATAGGGGCTGAAAGGAAGCATTAGCTTAAGAGCACGAAATCAGAGATATTTTTGAAAGTGGATATGGTTGATAGTATGTAATGGGAGGTTAAAAACCTCAAACAGCCATGATAAGTGAAGATCTCTGGGGGAAGGGTTGAGGACGAGGTGGGAGAGCCAGTTAGGTGGATGCCTAAGCCTAAACATTATGAGGAAACCTGCAGATGTTTCAAGGTCTATTTCAATATGCAGAGCTCAGGCTATGAGTGTATATAACAGATGGCAGTTTCTGAGTCACTAAACATTATTATTTGGCAACAAAGTTATGCTGTCTCAACCATTTCTCATGGGATTCTTGCCACAAATTGCTGTGAAAGTGATGTGTATTCTGTAACATTCAATTGCAGAGTTTCTAAACCATTGAGCAGAGTTCCATATAACTGTAGACACAGACACATATATAAATAAAAGATCTAAAGTAAACTTGGCATATATCAGCCTGAGTCAGAGAAATCAACACTGGAGTCCAGAGGCCCACCATTTTCTGTGTATTTCTGAATTATTTATGCTTGCACTTCATTACCTCCTAACAGATCGAATAATTAATTTTTAAGGAAGGTTTTGTAGGGAATTTTAGTAAATATGACAGGGGAATTATATCCTAACACCAAGTCTGGCATTGAAAGTAGCTTTCTCTTTAAGGTATTTTCATAAATAACAACCATACCATATTTATAGATTGATTCCAACAGTGCTACTATGAGTATTATATGTCCTCAGCAAGTAGATAAAAGGTCAGAAGGCCAGATATACAAAAGTATTGAGGTACCTAAATGCTTCCTGATTTCATTTAGTCCAAGTTTGGTGGGATTTAGGTACAGGATCTGGCCCTTTGTGTCTTTGCAAGGCTATTGGAAGTACCACTGTCATGGACAGGATTAAGAAGTCCCAGCTCCAGTCTCATCCTCAGTTTATTAGGCTACAGCCTTTTCTCAATTGCATCAAAAGAGTTAATAGAAATAGCACATGCCCTTTCTGTGATAAGGCTTTTTATCACAGCAGCCTCCCAGAGAGCCAGTGTCGACTCTGCAGAGCTATTAATAGACAACATTCCTACAGGAACATAATTCACAGAGCTGTATGCACAAGGCATGCACCAAAACCTAATAAAGCACCAAATGAATTATGCTCTGAATCAAAATAAACGAGCTGCACACACTGCACAGTGAAATGTTCTATACAAGCTCTCTGCATAACAGCTACATACCTGAAACCCTAAATAAGAGAGAAATGGCAGAGGGCAGGCAACAGCCAAATTATTTGGTATCACATCTTGGGCAATGAGATCGTAATTTTCACCTCTGGTAACCCCCTTCTGCCTGTTATACATTTCATTTCTATCCTGTAAGGACTGTTGACTAGGAAGAGAAGAAAAACTATGAACAATTAGAGCAGAGACTAGTCAGAAGAGATCAGTACTGTCTTCTTAAATCTGAGAAGAGGAAATACAGAAAAGGGGAAAGGATGGCTCCTCCTAAAGCAAAACAAGCCTTCAGAGTTAAAGCATCTCCCTTTCAGAAAGAACACCTCTCTCCTCCCTCTCCCATAAAATGCCATGCAGTTTATTGAGTTGAAAGTCTGCTGAATGAAATCCTTCTTTCTCAGCAATATGCCAGTGATATCTTGAGGTGCTCATAATAGAAAGCAAAGCCTGCAAATATTTTTTGTAAACAAAGCCATTGCTTGTAGGCACTTTTGTATCTAGAAAGTGATAACTCATTTCAGTGCTGCCCTTTAAATTGACATTTTTGGCACAAACCTGCATTTTGGAAAAACAGAACCAGGGCATCATGTTACATAGAAAAAAGACATTATGTTCCGAGCTGGAAAAAACAATCTCCCTTTCCTCCAGGTTTTATCCATCAAAACAGGGCAACAGAGCTTTGCAACCTTGGCGTTGTACATTGATGTCAAGGTGATTGCTATTATATCCTGTTCACTGTGCTAGGTATGGAAAGGGACCTACTCCATCAGTTCAGATAGTAGTAGTAGTAGTTTAAGAAATGAAACAGTTAAAAAACACTTACCTAAACTACAGCCATAAATAAAGAGAAGATGACGCTTGTGGAAAATTAACATACAGAAAACTTCTGGATTTTGTTTTTAAAGTTCATGCTTTTCCTTACTATTTGCTTTATGCACACAGCATTTTTAATTTGGTCTGGTGATAATTAATAGACAAAAAAAGTTCTGGTTGATTCAAGGAGCAACAGAGCCATTATATGGACAGAATCACAGCCTAATCTCCATTGCAAAATCCTGTTCTTTCTGAAATGCACAGGAGTCTATCATTGAGTTCAACAGAGACAGGGTTTCAGCCATCAGCTGAAGGTATTTCTAAACTGAGGCAGCCAACACAAAACCTTACTAGCTAACATCAAACAGCGCTTGGACAAAAGCATCTTCATGTTCATATAGTTTTGCTGTTGGAGGGGCTTGCAGTGAAGGCACATCAAATGCATTTCCAAAGTCAAGCTTTATGAGCTCTGCTTCTGTAACTGTGTAGATGTGCAGAATTAGATGCTATTAGAGCCAGACCTTTGTGATCTTTTCTTCTTCTGTAATGTTTATAACATGCCCCTGATTAGCAAGGTGTCCAACAACCCTAGAGTTGTCAAACATTTTTTGATTTGATTTTGTAGAGAAGCAGACAGTAACAGACATGAGATGCTCCCTAAGGATTTTATCTGCCCAAGCTTTCTCCTCCTCCATATTTTGTGCTCAAGTAGTAATGCCCCTGCATCTCTGCTGCTTTCCCACCTTGCACCTGAGCTTTGGCTAGAAGGAATATCAGCATAGTTCTGCTTGTAGACACCTCACTTCTTTTATTTTTTACTGCTTTTTTTCCAGCAATTACGAAGCAGGACAAAATGTCAATGCACAGACTTCAACAGATGCCTGAGTCAAAAGAAATCTTTGAAAGGGATGGGTGTTTTCCTCCCATAAGGCAGGCTATATAATCTGTAGTGCATTCCTTTGCCAAGTAACATGCTCTGTCTCGCTTTAAGGGAGAAGTAGTGTAAAACCACCTCACCTTGTTTCATCAATACACATTTTTACAGTTGTTCTGCTGCTGCTTCAGATGTTGTAAAATGCACCAGTTCAGTCAAGTGCTGCTTCAGCCTGTATGAAAACAGGCATAGGAAATTCAATACCCTTCTAGGTTTTTCTTCCTTCCAAGTTCCCATCAGCCATCATTCCATCTCTTCACAAACAGCATCCAGATGTTAACAAACATACCAAACTTACTGGTTTTCAGTGGCACAACCTTTTTCTATTTAGCTGTTTCTATCATTTATTTTGTCCACCCTGCAGCCTTTGGTTCATTGTTCATATTTCCAGCTCACCACAAAATATGTTGCATGAGCATCAACAGAAGAATTCTTTTAATATGAACCAAAACAATATTATTTGCTTCAAATCCAGGGAAATAGAACCTTCATTTAAATTTATGTTCATTGGAGCATTCACGAATATTTTTCTGGATGGGAATTCAATGTGGATCATCACTGAATGTTCCAGTTGGATTCCAACAGTGAACTTCTATTTTCAGAGCTCCAAACAACTCAGTTCCAAAGAGACTGAGGATCTTTTAAATATTTTTTAAATGTGCTTCATCTGGTAGAAAATAAGTCCTCATACCATGAACGATAGGTTTTAAGATCAATACAGGTCTGATAAGGTTGAGAAGTGGCAAAAGTAGAATACACTATACCTTGCCCAGGTTTCACAGCATCACTGAACACACTAATGCCTCTACACTTAAAAAAACTTCCTGAGTTAAACTTATGGGCATGCTAATCCAAGCAAGGTTCTTTGGGGGCTTTGCAAATGATAGTGAGAAAATTTTAAAGGAAATGCAATTATCTACATAATGAAAATTATCATTACAGCCAGCCTTTAGAGCCACCTGTAAATTCTGACAGCTGTGGGCTAGATTTTGCATCACCACTCTCCTTGGGTCAAAGGAGCTCCATTCCAGGTAAATGAGAGGAAAGGAAGAAAGAAAAATAGGACAAAGAAAGTAAAGCAAAGCAGTGACAGTGCTGTCTTTTATTTAAAGAAATAATGCATACAAAGTGATCATTGCCTGGATGCAGCAAAAGACCAGATGCTATTGGGTTACACTTCCCTGGACAGGCAGCACGAAAAGTTTGAACAGTATTGCCTCAATAAAAACACAAGAAGTTAAAAAGAACTCCAGGCTGTAACAGTGCAGTCGCTGCTTATATTCCT
Organism: Notiomystis cincta; assembly: GCA_013398075.1. Lineage (NCBI taxonomy): Eukaryota > Metazoa > Chordata > Aves > Passeriformes > Notiomystidae > Notiomystis > Notiomystis cincta. The sequence continues at coordinate 26,653 of VZRX01007991.1, read as the reverse complement.
ACCCCCATTTATGTAACTGTGTTTACTACTTTTTCTCCCCAGGAGTAAGATTTCAAATAATTACTCTTTTAACTTGCAGTCTCAAAACTGTGTTATTTTCAAGTCTTTATAGAAAGACTCCATAAAGTCTGATTCTGTTCACTTCCTTCCAATTACAAGATCTTCTGCAAACTTGGTCATTTATACCCAAGAAACAGCTTCAAAGAAACCCCTATGAGAAAAAGTGTTTAGAGGTGATTAGCAAAGCCCATGAAGATATTCAGGGGCAAAGTCCAGGTTTAACTTCAGCTACAAGGAAACATTGAGCTTTTGTTGCCAAATTAGAACCAGAAACATGGAGAACCCATGGAGAAAACCAGCAATGTTCAGAGAATACACTCTCTAACCCCAGAGAATCATGGATATGAACAGGGAAATCTCAGGACTTCTCAGCAAAATAGGCAAAACTGGATTTTGCCTCCTGAAATAAGAAATCTGAACTGGAAGTTGAACTGTTTCTACCACAGGAAAAATGAAAGAAAAAGTGGGCACAAGTGGAATGCAAAGCCAAAGAGCTGGGAACCTTTGAAATTGGCCTATTTGCTGTCCTAAGTAGAGAAGGGGAAAGTTGTTGGTCCATAACTATGAGCTGTACCTCAGATACCCTACTGCTCTTCCTTCAGCACAAGCACCCTGGCCTTTGATGGCTCCCAAGCAAACAAACCCAGATTATGGCACTTTTGTTTACTTTGGTTTGAGTTTGGTTTTCCTCCCCAGGGCAACTCTGACCTTCAAAGGGAAGGTTCTGGCTACATATTGTGTTGACTTTGTGTGCAGAAAGATTTTGGGAGCAGGAGGGACTACAGGGGTGGCTTTTGTGCCAGAAGCTTTCCCTGTGCCTGATGGATTCAAGGGCAGCTGGCTCCGAGGTGGACCCACCACTGGTCAAGGCTGAGCCTATCAGCAATGGTGGTAGTGCCTATGGGATTACAGATTTAAGGAGGGGGGAAAAACCCTGTAACTGCAGGCAGAGAGAAGAGTGAGAACATGTGAGAAAAAGACCTTTAAAGGTGACACTTGGTGTAGCCTCTTTGGCTTTGTTGCCTTTTTGGTGCTGGCTGAGTACCGGTTGAATCTTGTTTATAGTAGAAGTAGTATTCTACACCAGCAGAGAAAGTCACTTTCCAATAAATCTGTAGTTGGCCTGCTGTGTTCTGTACGTGAAATTGTTAAGGCAGTTCCTTCCCCATTCTGTGTTATCTATTTCATATAAATAATTCATGAGCTTTGATTTGTTGGGTTGCTTTTTTTAAGAGTATGCAGTTATTCTACAAGGGATAATATAAAATATTCATGAGGTTCAGATATAATACACCTGCAGTGTGGTTGCATTACCTACCAAGTCTTACCTCAGTTAGACTGATTTATTTATTTTGGCTCTGTTTTCATAATGTTTCACTCTTTCAAGCCACGTAACTTCTTAACCAAGGAAGTTAAGAAACTAAAGTCAATGAAGTCTGTTCAAAGCTTTCATTTCTACTGATTTTACCCCTCCAGGTATTCACAGATCACAAATTGTGATCTGATCAGAGCCACATGGCATGAGTATGCCTAATCCATTATACTAAAGGTTTTGGAGGGGATTACTGAGACAGCAAAGAGAACACATCAAAGAAGAAAAGAAGAAAAGTTTTCTTCTTGTTTGCACTGAAAGAAACAAGCCAGCACTTAAAATGCACACAAAATTAAATAAATCAATGGAACAAATACTTCTCTTTGTAAGAATGCCAATGTTAAATGAATGAACAAACTAACGTATGTATAAGGAGACCATGAGATGATGACACAAATGAGTTTTACCAGACCCAAGTTTCATCTCTGCCTATCACTGCTCCCAAAGGGAACCAATTGTGCAGTTTTCATTCCATTATGCTGATGTATTACTTTTGCTCCTCCTAGAAAGGGAAAAACTAGAAACTTCACCAATTGAAAATACTTTTGTTCTTAAAAAGTAATCATTTGGTTTGTCTACTTCATATTAAAATTAAGAACTTCCACTAGCCAAGGGCTTAGCAGTGCTTTTTGATGAATTGAATGGTATAATGATGCTAAATGATGCTAAATAGAAATAAAGCTTTTAACAGTGCTTTTGAAATAAACCCTGTAAAGTTTGTTGTAGAGTGGCCTGCAATTATGAGGAGCTGAGGAAGCAGACTTACAAGAATTGTTTGTCTTAGGAGATGGAAAGATCAAAGAAAAAAGGATGGCTTTGAACTATCAATGGCTGCACAGAACCACAAATACATCAACTTCCCAGCAGTGGGAAGAGGATGGAAACGCTGCTGAGCACTTTGTAGCCCACCAATGCCCAACCCTCTCCAGCCTGGCAGGATTCATAGCTTATTCTGGTGGTGGGCAGGGCTGTATGGTGCAATCAGCCCTCAAATACCCTGCACAGCCATTAACCCCATATACACCAGTGACTCCAATGCCATTGGAAAGAGACAATGGCTTCATTCTGTTTACAGGTCAGAAATCTTCGTGCACCATTCATGGACTATTTGGTCTGAGTGGCCATCCTTTTTATGGCCAACACACAAGTGGGATGACAGAATAAAACCCTCTGTGCACTAGCTACCTGCTCTTGAGTTTTAAACTTATAAATGGACTTCAACTTATAAATGGTCTCTGCATCCTAATTCTGGGAAAGGTTTTTGGAACACCAGTCTGCAGTTGGGGTGGGAAAAGTACAGATGAGTCACACTTTTTATCAGCTACATAAACTTCTGTTTATCTTTCTTTTTTTTTTTTTTTTTCCTGCTTGCTGGTGTTGATTTGGCATTGTTTTGATCTACACCAGAATAACAGTGGTTCCTATTTTCATGGCAAGTTTTGCTTTCACATTTTTGGTAATAACAACAACAAAAAAACCCCATACTGTTTTCCTGGCACTAACCAGCCCAATTTATCATGACTCTAGAGCTGACAAGTTGTGGCTTTGTTATGGGTACAGTTAAGCACATGCTTTTCAGTTAAGCATAATATTCATCCTGTCTCTCAGCTGGATTTCACTTTCAATACACACCACCTAAATCCAGAACAGCTTATTATAACTATGATCAGAATCTAGCCCAGCCACTTAATTCAGGAAAGGAACATAAAAATACCACAATAGTATTCAATATGACAGCATTGTTATAACACATTACATGCTAAAACGTTGTGGAAAAGAACCTGCAAGTAAGTTAAGGCTTTCCACTTTGTGCTGCTTTGGTGGGGCTTGACCATATACAAGCAGAGGGACCTGACACACCAAGTGTGTGGTTGGAAGGTCAGCCCCCATATGTGGCTGGGCACATTCAGTAAGACCAAATGCCCTCCTCCCTGGGGCACAGCTTTGAATGTACATGCAGGCACAGGGATTGAGTGTACAGTTGTCCTAAAAACCTCCTCCACCATTGCAGGCAGCAATTCTCACAGCAGCCCACACAGCTGAGGTGGGACAGAGGCCACAGCCTGACCTGTTCCAACCCTCCACTCACTCTTCTCAAGTGCCAACACACAGAACAGGGTGATGTTCAGCCAGTGAAAGCTCGAGGCCATTTCTTATTCCTTTTTTTGACAAATCCTGTTACTTGCAATCGTGTGGGAAAGTGTGAAAAATCACAGCAATAAAGACAATGAAGAAAGGTGTCCTCTCGGTAAACAGCCCAGCCTACACCCACACTGAGAAGGATCTGTCAGTTTTCATGGGGCAATGAGAACTGGAGCCATTTCAACCACTTTTTGCATCCTTTATGTTCCACATTACCGAAGAGCTCTGTTCTACTTTCTTTACCGGAACCTAACTTTATGTGATGCACCAGCACTTGCATTTCCAGCTCTGGCACTAAGCATTTAAACCTGCAGGTATCATCTGCTCCTCACTGTGCCTTGAAAACATGCTACTGGTGTCCATTTCTTCCCATGCCTCACTGCATACTTTGAGGTTATTTTTGAAACTCCTGTCTTTTACCTCCAACCAGGAGGCCACCTTATCTCAGCATCTTGTATTAGAAATGGGGGCCAAATAGAACTGCCTGACACTTTAGAACTACCTGTAAAATTTTCAAATACTGAGCTCTTCGGACTCCACTAAGCTGGAAATCATGTGCTACTTATACTACTTTGTAGGTTTTCCAAAATAGCGGAAAATAAGAATTAGATGCATCCTAGATGCAAGATAGTGAGTTCAGACTTGTGAACTACAAGATTTGGTAACAATTCTAGAAAGAATCACCCCAGTTTGAAGCAAAACAAAGCTTCTTTGTCCTCTCCATGCTTGATCATCTGGGGCCACGCTGATTACTGCTGGGGAACTAGCTGGGAAGGAAAACCAGAGAAATCTCGGTGTTATCACAGAGCTGGCCAGAAAGGGAACCAAATTCCTTTATTCCTCAGCTTTAAGCCATTACAGCCCATTCCTCCTTTTATTCTCTCTAACTGGTAATCAGCCATGTCTCACCACCCAGGAATGAAACTGCCCTACAAATATGCTACACACATATTTTTTCCGTCATCTCTATCCTCCTATTTTAGGAAGCTGAGTTTGGCTTTATTCCTCTGCCCTCCTTGCCAACAAAATTTGTCCTTTTCCCTGCCCAATCAATTCCTTGAGTACATTTCAATTTCTTGCCATGCTTCTCCCCTTTGCCTATTGCACACCTACCATTTCGCACTTGTTCCTCTAAATATGGTTTCTCTACTTTTCCCTAAAATAGGCTGCCATGAACTAAGTTACAAACAGCATTACCTTAAATGCAAAACCAGTGTTTAATGAAGTAAGTGAACAGGAGACAAACTCCAAGGAGACAAAATTGCAACTACACAGCCCACCCTGAGGAATATCTCTAAATACTCATGAATAAACAAGATGTAAGGGAAGTAAGGGCATTCAGTCAACGAAGATGGATGAAGTAACAGTTTCTTCTTCTCAACTGTTTGGCATTTAATATATCAGTGTGATGGCAGCAAGCCTTGGCTTTAGTACAGCTTGAGCCTGCAAGGATAATAGTTTGTACACCTCTGCCTTTCAGGTGCCACAGTTATGCCTTGTCAGGCAGTTGTGTGGGAATGATTGCAGAGTTTTGCCTTCAGAATGAAGGAAGCAAATTATGCCATGCAACTGTCAGACACATTCCAAGTTTACACAAAAAGTCACATAATTATAATATTTATTGTTCTTTTTTATCTAAAGGGGCACCAAGAAGTCTTGCACTTTGCTGACCAAACCTTTGTCTTCTGCTAAAAATAGTATCTTTGAACCTTTTGTTCAATAATACAACTCTTCAATATATTGTAATGTGCCTCACATGAGTCACAGCCACTGAGAGGTAAGGACCCAACACTGACATCTTATCTTCTGTCAGAGTTAGGCAGTTATAAACATGGACAAAGCAAAAGTTACAAAATTAGGCATTGAACTTGTCACCTTTCCAGAATGCAACTGGAAGAAGCTTTCTTCTTGGAATACAATTTAAATAGATGTATGGATTCAATTAGCACCCGCCCAATATGAATGGTGCATAATTTACATTTACGTCAAGCTGCCCTATAAATCTGATAGCTTTACAGTCATCTGCCTGTGAGTACCTTACCCGCCATTCTGACTGACTGCCAACATGTTTTGGCTATTTATGCAGAGAAAAACAAATGGAGCTCTTTTTTTTTTTGGTTCCTATGTCCTTTGATTTTAGTTTTGGAAAGAAAGCTTGTGAATTTTCCCATCCTTCTTCCCCTGCAGTCTCTTTTAGAGGGAAGAAGAGCAAGGGGAGAAAGAATATGAGAAGAATAGAAGAAGGAGGAAAAAAATGTGAATGTCTCAAGCATATCCTCATGTCTTTAAAATGCCAGGAAATAAGGAAAATAAGGATCACTATTTCCATTTCACTCCCCTCCTCCAGTTTCAAGCACTCCATGGGAGAGGAGATGATGACATTGAGAAGTATATCATGAACAGCTGAAGCAGGAATATTGACTGTTTGAAATATCAGATAGGTTTTTTCTCTCAGTGAGTTAGGAGTTCTGGTGTAAAGCCCAACCTTTTCCTTCTCCCACTTCACTGCTTATAGGGAGCGTTATTTATTCCCAATTCACTGTACAATAAACTTTAGGGGAAGTGTTTTTCTCCATTGATTCTCCAGAGATGTCTACTTATAGCCATATTTAAGTACCATTCATGTAATTTATGCACCTCTGGCATTAGTTGCTCTCCTTTCTTTTGTTCCCTAAGTGACCCAAGGAAAGCAAATGAGATAAAGGCACACTGCAATGAGTGACAAGAACTTTGGCAAACTGAAGTTGAACACGAGACTGGCAGGGCAAAATTTCGTATTCTCTGCTGGGAACACTCATGAGAAGACATGAAAATGGATTTTGAAACATCTAAAAGATTTTACAGTAAGTAACCACCAAATAAACAACTGAGAACTGTTCCTATTAGTGAGTGATGCAGCAGGATAAAATCCTCAAAGGAGCCAGAAAAAAATATGCTCCATGGCATTCTTGGCATGGTAGTGCTGGCAGTTGAAAAAGTAGTTGTAGGGAAGGGTGGGGGCTTTTATCCCCTTCTGTCCTATACTCCTACAAAAAGAAAAAAGAAAATCCAGGAGATATTTGGACTCTTTTTCCTTTTTTTTTAAGTTGCCCTCTATGGTTCATTTGAAAGTGGGTCATATATTCCAGGAGAAAAAATCTTGGGTGGAAAAGTCACAGCTGTAAGTCAGTAAATCTTCTCACTACAAACCATCACTTCAGGTATGAATCAGAGCTCAAATCATGCAAAAGGTCTGTCCTATTATGAGAAGAAGCCATGAATCCTCCTGCTCCAGAAAAATACTTTAGGGTGAGGTTTTATTTCCAAGCAACACTTTGTCTGGATACCCAGAGGACACAAGGACACCCAAGACAGTGCACCTGGCATGAGTTCTGGCACCCCCACACCAAGAAGTGTGGTGTGTTCTGTAGCATACCTGGGACAGCAGCAGGACCTCCTGGAGTCACTGCTTCCACTTTTGTTCTCTTGCACAGATAGTTTGCCACTCTCTACTCACAGCATCTGCTGGTTGTCCCTTCAGACCCTCTTCTCAGCCCTGAACTCAGAAGACAGAGCTGTCCAACAAAGCATAAATCACCTTCTCACCTGAAGCTGCAAGTCTCAAGCCTTTCACAAGGCAAGCACCTGAGCACTGCCTTCAGCAGAGAGGCCACTACAGTGCAACCAAATAATGTCAGCTCATCCAGCCCACAGCCTGGCAAAACCACATCTCTGTCCCTTGGGTGCCACAGGGTATCTTCTGATGTTCAAGGCTGCTTGCAAGGAGGCTTGATTCCAGTCTGGCAAAGCTGGTTGTCAAAATGATTGTCTGGGCATTTAGCCTACATTTTTCATTTGTATTTTTCATGTTTATACTAATTTATGCATATAAATAAGCTATATGTACCCATTAGCTTTTCTACATTTTAACAGCCAAGTATTTCTGAGTGAATATTAAAGAGATGTTAATAACATGGCAAAGCTAATTAAACATTGAGCATGTTGCTATGTAGCTAGCATTTTAAGGAGAACTACAGCTGCTGTGATGGGATTTCATTTATGTGCAAGAAAAAAACCTCTTAAAATAATCAGAAATACATTATTCAGAAAAATACAATATCAAACTATTTCAGCTGTCAAAATAATAAAAAATCTGATGGGAGAAAATCAAGCCATTTAACAATTGTGTAAGAAAGCTTCAATTTATACAAGGAGGTGAGGCTTTTTCCTCTTCTGCCCTAGATGATTGTGGCTGCAATAATGCTATCTATTTATGATGGATATGGATGAAGTATTCCAGTCTTAAATGGAACAAAAAGAGATAAATGCATACTAATAAAAGCACAGATAAAGCGCATCAGCAGATATGCCAAGGATCTCTCAGTTGTCAAATACAGATATAGCAAATATCTTTTGAGTTCAGTATATAGCTACTCTGAATGTTAACAGCAAGCACAGGCAGGCAATTTAAACAAAGACTAAAGCAGCAGGCAAGACATGCTGCACTGCCTCAGCTGCCTCTCCTGCTAAGGATCCTGTAACATCATGTGAATGTCTTATTTTCCTATTCTTGCTTTATAGGGTAGATCAAAGTCTGAAATACAATTTTCCATATGAAAAGTGATTGCCAACTCTACTTTAACTCTGTTAATGTGGCACTGCAAATTTCTTTTTGTCATATCCATGTCAACCATTAACTCTAAGCCTTTTATTTTTTAGATTATAGTGTCTATAAACACTTTGAAATTGGAAAATAAACCTAACTTATGATAACTTGTAGTTCTGCTCAAGTATCACAACAGCTATACTGCAACTGTACTGACCCTGGCATCTCATATTGTGCCTTCCAATAGCTGTGCAAACTTCAGTGGGTTTACGCAACTTAAACATCAGCACCTTATGCAGCTCAGTAGACAAGACCAATACAGGGTTGAATGCCCCCAAGTAGCATCCCTTCATCTAGGAAGAAATGGTCAGTAAAATTAAGTATGAAAACCAGATATGGCTATACCCACAGAGGAGCCAGATCTCAAAAATGGCATAGTAGCTACATTAAAATGGAGAAAAGGGAGAAAAGTCAAAATTTAAAGCCATATTAGTTTTGAAGGAGAAGCCAAAACTTGCCTCTGTTTCAGCAATGGCATATAAAATCCCATGATCTCAGTGTTATTGAGACATTCTGAATTTTTAAATGATTAAAAAAAATATTATATATATATTCAATCAGGCTGACACACAACACGCCCAGCCTCTGCAAAATTACCCCTGAAATAAGATGTTGGCACAATACATTTGAGCAAAAGCAGACTTTCAGAATGGAATAAAGCCCTGTGCCAGTTAGAATGGAAGCAACAAAGATTAGATGCAGCTAACTATGATGTCTTACATAAATAGAGTCAATGGTTATATCCCAGCCTTTCAACAGCCTTCCCTCTTCCAGACAGTCTGTCACCCCTATGACATAATAGGGAAACCTCCAGATGGGAGAAACATTTTCCTATGATGATTTTTACTACAGTCTAAAGACTCATTGCAGGGTTATTTCCACTGATTGCCTCCCACAGGTCAAAACCATCCAGTTAAGATGTGCATCTAAAAGAAGTATCACTGTCATACTCCCTGAGGCAGCAAAACACAAGGAAGATTTTGCCAAGGATAAAAACAAACAAAAAAACCCCCAGTAAGACTAAATGTCAAGATGCAAAACCTGTTAAATGGTAGCCCTGCATAAAAAGACTGACATGAACCCTGCATCTCAAGATTTATGCTCCTAAATTTGGGGCATTGATTCCTAAGTGAAAGATTTTCTTTATGAATGTCTTTAAGGAAGACAATAGAAATAGTGGTCAGAGATGATGGTTTGCTTTCAAAGCACAGCACAGTTTGCTAGAGAAAGCTACCATCTATAGCTATATGAGAAGAGAGTGCACTGCTGAGAGGATGCCTTGAGTGGATTGCAAGGATGGCATCTTCCACAGGAAAAACAAGGGACAATAAAAGAGGTCCCATTGTTATGATCTGCAGCCTCGTGGGATGACAGGTGATGGATGCTGTAATGATAATTTTGTACAGAATACTTGTCTTGAACATACATAACCAGAACATAAAGACTGTAACCTGAACAACAGTCATCTTTATAATCCTCCCTCGCTACATATTTGGTGGTAGATCTTCAGGCCCTCTGGCTTGAACCCCTAACTAACAGGGAGCTACAAAGCTCCCTGGAATGACACATGGGAGTGCTGATTTGATTTTTCTAAGCTCCACTCCTGAAGCCTGCAAAAGAAGCAAGGCAAAGAAATCCATGTCCAAAGAGCAAGCATATCTCTTAAATGTGGTTAGAAATGGGGCAGATTGTTTCATCTAAAATGCAGAAATAGCATGGAAGTCCCTAAGCTTAGGTGAGGCACTAACAAATAAGTGTAAAAAATCATACTGTTAGAACCAGTTGATGTACTGTACCCACTCTCTCATTACAGAGCTAATCAGCCAGAGCCCAGACTATGAGAAACAGACTCATTTTGGACGTACAGGGAATCTAGCAAGACTCCTTCCAAAAACACAGAGAGCAACTCAGGTGAGAAAGCTCATCTTTGCTTCAGAGACAACATGAGCAAAGATTTCTTTTGTATTAGGACAGAAAAAAATTATGTACTTGTCTTATGCTTCTGTGCAAAACATTAACAAAATGACCACACTGTAGCAGTGAGGCTAAATATAATTTTCATTAGAAATGTCACAACTGAGACTATGTCTGACAGTAAGCTACAGCTTAGCAAGTGTGTGTCTAAATCATTTGCAATAAATGTAGATATGTAACAAGCAATTCCCATTAGCCCCAATTAAGGACTTGGAGAAAAACAGTGTCAAAACACAAAACACCTACTGTGAAAGCTATAGAAAGAGACTGATCCATATTTAACAGTCTTAAATTAAAAGACATGAGAGGAGAATAGATGGTTGCCTGATGCAACTTTGTTTGCTAGAAGGCTGCAAGCAGCAATATCTGCACTGTTAAAAATTTGAGTTGGTGAGGATTTAGAGAACTGTAAACAGGCAAAATGAAACCCTGCATCTGACTAGGAACCCCAAGAGCTCTCAGTGTCCTGGGAATGATTTTGTGCATATGACTCATAAGACTCAAATATCTGTTTTTTCACAAGTTATATTTAACATAAAAAACCCACTGCAACTGAACTTGATGCATGGAAAAATTTCTTGTTCCAGAAAAAGTGTGAGATAATCAGGTACAAGGCCATTCATTCTACAAGATGGGCAATAAGACACCAGACCTTGTCAGCTATCCACTCTGGCATGGCAGGGCACAAATGGACTTACTTGATCCAGCAGCAAGATGGCAAAAGTTCCTAGGGAGACCAGAAGATCATACAACAAATAGCAGAGCATACCCCAGAGGCTGAGTGCAACAGGCCCTTAGGTTGTTCTTACATGTCTGGAATTCAGCATCACATCAATGTGGATATTACATTACTAACATTTACATGTTTGTTTCAAGAAGCACCATATAAGTCCATTTTCAGTCTTACGAGGAAGACCTGCAGGCACAGATCCCCCGTTGGGCAGTGTTTATTATTTGGGACTGTGATCCAAGGAATAGCTCCAGCACAGGAGTAATTTTCAAGCTGTACAAGAGCCCCTGCTCTCCTCTGAGGGAGAGCCCCACTGAGCAGCAAGTGATGGGAGACAATTATCCCTGTCCATTTCCACACGACAAAGCACACGGGGACATCCTGCGGTATTAATTTCTGACAAACTGTGTACAACAGCAAATGGAGAAGAATATGAGAAACCAGTTGCTTTATTTTTAGGATAAATTCATTCCCAGAGCAGTCAAAAAGCAACTCAGAGGCATGTCCGTGGTCTCCTGTTGTAGGAAAAGCATCAGGGCAATAGAGATTTATATTTCAGAAAAAACAAACAGAAAACCAAACACAAACACAACAAAACAAAAAGAAATGGAAAAGCCAAAACAAAACAAAACATAACCCAAAAAACCACACCACAGTGTAACACAGAGATGAGCTTGGCAGAAGAAATGAAGGTGTATTTTGCCTGGCATAAGAACAGACCAGCCCAAGGTGATGTACAGAACATGATTTGGCTGGAACCTTCAAGTTTCCAGTTAGAAACCCGATCTCACATCCACTGAAAACCATGGAAAGACTTCCAGACACAAAACTAGATGAGATGCAGACTGAGTCCTTAACCAACACAAATGGGGAACGAGTTGGTAGGCAGTATTTGTTTGCAACAAGCATTTCCAGAAGAAGTTCCCTAAAAGAAGGAATTCCTGTCACAGGAAAATATTTTCCTTCACTGTTATAATTTTATTTTTATTTAATTTGCCATTAGATTAACTTTAAAAGCACTACAATACATCTCTGTGCAAACAGAATACATAGCATGAAACATATGTTCCTGTAGCTAGTTCACTGCCAGATGAAAACTTCAAAACTGTTTTCCTCACCATCCTTTTCTCTTTTTAAAATTAATGACTTTACACAGTTGCACTGCTTGTAGTAAGCACCATATCAAAGAGTATTTGCCTGAATAAATCTGAACTTCTCATTACGTTTGTAGATTGGGTGCGGTTTAGTTGTGTTTATCTGAGTCTTTGCTGTTTTCTCCAGAGAGAGAGCAAATCCAGGAGCTGCCACTTTGGCAAGTCTTTGCCAAGCAGGAAAACTTCAAAGCACTAGTTTGGTTTGACTAAACTGACCACATGAAATTAATACATTAACAACTTGGAAGAGAATAACTCTTACTCATACATCTTAGATATTGTTGCAACATGATCTGTTCTGGCAGAAAGATATGAAAGGTTGTTACACGTACATTAAAAGAAGCCCTTGTCCTAAGACCTTCCATCAGCACTGCTGTACTAAACAGATTTCTGGAGACATGTGGACACACATCAAGTGCCCACAATGTGTGCACTATACCCACAGCAGAAACCCTTTGGCACCACAGAAGGGCCAGAGAGAAGCACCCTCTGAAATGCCATCCCACCCTCTCTGACCTGTATTATTAGCATTCATCCACATCTGACAGTAACACAGACCCATCCAGGTTTTGGGGAAGCCATCCCTTGCAGACCACCCTCCTTCCACACTGCTACAACCACTCATGCATGCACTTGCATTGAACACAACAAGCCTGGCTGCTGCTGGGTCAGAGGAAAAAAATACCAAATACCAAACCAAACACTGCTGCTGCCTAGTACAACAAGCCACACCTACAACAGCACTAGGAGAGGCCATCCCAGCAGTTTCAACACCTCCTTTCCATATTTACCAAGCCAGGAAGAAGAGGGAAACCTGGCTCTGCACAGGACTGGGAATGTTGAGCTGTGCAGGCAACATTTGAGTCTTTAGCGTTCAGATTTCAACTACAACCAGCCACGCCCCATCATGGGGCAAACAGGAATCTTCTCTTCAGCTGCCTAACTGATAAGCCAGTGCCACTGGTACATACCTGCTGATGTTGCCCACCAGCTACTGCCTAGGTTGCCACACAGCTACCCAGCACCTGCATGGAGGGAGCAGCTGTGGATAATAATAATAACGTGTAATTGAGCATTGGGAGTGACAGTCTTCAATAGGATTCAACCAGTTTGCCTCTCACTTTGCACATTGCCCAGTTCCAAATGCAACCACAGACCTCCCTCTGTGAGCCTAAAGGGTTGCCCCAACCCAACAGCAAACACTATTTTCTGTTTACCACAGCTGTAGGCCTTAGACACGTGGCCTGGCACCCTGTCACTAAACACACCCCTCACATCAACTGAGGCAACAGGTCCCAAATAAGTTTACTGCTGCTTTTTCCTTTGTTTATAACTCACTCTTCTGCCTCGGTCCTTCCTTGGCACGAAGCAGTGATTGAGCAATAGCACATGCATCTCATATTTCCGCTGCCACAGGTTAACAAAGAGCACAAATCACAGGGACAGACGTATCACGGGTGCAAATCTCTGCAAGGCCCGACTGCAATTCCTCAGTCTATGAATAGCTGCTTCTCTGATGAGCAGACAGGTCCTGCACCAAGAATATAAAGTATCCAGAATTATTTATTAATGCTCATCAAGGCCCTTCTGGTTGAAGGCTGCCCTCTTAGCCACCTCAGGCATTTTTTTCCACACAAAACACTGAGTATTGGGAGACAGTGGCAAGATCCTCACCACTCTACATTATGCCAGAGGAGAGAGGCAGCTGAGGTAGCACGGGAATCTGTGAATTTGCTTTCAGCTCAGTGGAAACAGAAGGTAGCATGGGACTAAAACTGGCTAAAATGGGCTCATTTTAGCACAGTTTTATATAAGTATATCAGGAAACAGAGGAGATGACAACGTCCTGTGGTAGTGATTACCATGTGCAAGGGAGAGGAACAAACTGCACAGTGCTCTCATCATTTGCAGGAATAATGCTTGTGACAATCTAGACCTAGGAATTTTTATTACAATCTCTGTATAAATTATGTGGTTTCACCATATGTCCTCCAGTACTGTACTCTGTTAGAAGGATACTTTTTAAGCAATATAGACTGTCCTGTTTTAAGAGATGATCAAGTTTATTAGCAAGTTGGAAGGATTTAAACTCCTTGTGAACATCACTTTGATCTATGTAAAAAATTACAGTGAACAGCAAGGAAATAATTAAATATTGCAGGAGAACAAGTAAGATTTCATAGATGTTAACAGCCACACTGAGCTGTTATCACAAGCTCTTTCCACAGCATTCTGAAAGTCCTGCTTAGTGAGCCCACATTTGGAAGAACCAATGGAGGATTAGTAGACAAATCCCTACAATATTGAGACATCCTAGACATTCTGAGCCTTTGTAGAAAAGATATTTTGGCTGCAAACCCATTCCATGAGTAAGTTTTCCTTTATGAGGAATTTGTCATTTCCAGCTACAGGAATTCACATCAGTCAGTTCCATCTACATCTAGCTGTTAGGTCACTTTCTGGTACAGCTTTGCAAAAGGCTCTCATTATGGCTCTTACTACATTTGATGCTACACTACTCTAACAGGGGACTCAAGGTATGATATCCTGATCCAAGCTGGAAGCACCCACCCTGAACTTAAGTGTCTCCTCCATTTGAGCCCACGGTAAGTCCAGCCTTTACTGGTAAGGTAAGATTGGCATTGCAGAGATGCTGTGTGAGCATTTGACATAACAGGGGTCCTGTCTGGAGAAGGTAGAAATCTAAAGAGACAGAAAGGTAGGAAATGCACAAGTGATCTGCCAGCAAAGGCTAAATGGGAGGAGTGGGGAAGAGTCCACATCTCCTCGTATCCCACTTCTGTGTGGTTTCCAGGGCACTGTCACCGTTCACTAGATCTTTCTGAAGCAACTTTCAAGGAGTGTGCTATTTCTCTCTACCTTCCTCCATGCATAGAGCATAGCACAAGGCATATGCTCTGGTGTTGTTTACAGAGCAACAAGTAACAGAGCAGTCTGTGCAGCTTCCAGAGGA
This sequence comes from Notiomystis cincta, assembly GCA_013398075.1. Lineage (NCBI taxonomy): Eukaryota > Metazoa > Chordata > Aves > Passeriformes > Notiomystidae > Notiomystis > Notiomystis cincta. Next base: position 11,602 of record VZRX01007991.1, on the reverse strand, counting down.
ATTCCTGGTCGCTTACTCTGCAGTTACCATTAATACCAATATGTGTTTCCTGGTTACCACTCCTTGCAATGTTTATACACCAAGGGCAGACGATCATTTCACAGAAACCAAAGAGCCTAAATGAGTGCAGAGACAAATTACCATACAACTAAAAACTTGGTACATTACATTACCAGAACAGGTTAAATTCCCAAAGCATCTTAAGTACTTAAGTAATATACACAAGGTGTTACTTGCATGTAGGTATAAATTTTTTTCCATGTTAGACAATGCCCGCCCATTCATTTTTAAAATTAAACTCTAAGAAGGTAATTTGACAAATAAACTGGAATCTGCCCTTCCTCCATGATTCTATAATTAAAATAGAACTTTTTGAAGTATTTGCAAGAAGTCCCACACTAACCAGCTACTTTTACATGGACAGTAGCTGTTCCACCAAGAATTCATACAAGTCAAATTAAATGAGACCTTGCTTAAAAAATCCCATCCACGAACTACTGAGATACTGGTAGCAGTGAGACAGTTTCATACCCACCTTGTTGGGTTTTGAGGTTGCATATTGTAAGCCATTACCTAGTATTAAGTTTATTCTTTGCTTTGCTAGTGTTTCTGAAGGGTTTTTTCCCTTTCCCTGCTTAATAAAACACCAAAGGTGAAATACAGATTAGTCATATCTGAGACATTCCAGCATGTTGGTTTGCCAGCCATTAGTAATCTGAATTCTGTTTAAAGTTCCCACTATAAAAGCAAAATGCAGGCAGATTTTGCCAAAGCTTGTTCAGATAAAGAGGGGATCCTTGAACTTCTTTGCAGGAGCCAAGCAAAATGCATTAGCTTGCACTCTCAGTATGTAGAGCCAAGGAGAAAACAGACCTAGCCTCACATATTGGCCTTGTGCCCTTTCCACACCATAAAATGACAAAGACAACATGGAAGAAATGTTCTCCATGCGCTGCTGAAACATCACATTGCTTGTACTCTCATTTCCAAAGGCCTTTGCTTTACTAACAGGCATAAATTCATTGCTTCTCTTTGGATGCCTGTATGATGTCCAGTGTTTCACTTCCTTTGTTTGAACTTTGAGAGTTTCCATACTGTCAAGGAATGCACTGAAAGTGATGTCATGCAAGAGGGTGAGAAAGAGGATGAGGTGCAATTTTGTGTGTAATATGATCTACAGAATTTCATACTGCATGCAGTAGGAATAAAAGTAGTCATTAGTGAGATGAGGTATAAATTTTACACTCTTGTAGTCAGTTACTCAGCTGATCTTTCCAGAATCTTGGAAAAGTGTATTGCAGCTATGCATATATATTATACTTAATGATGGCCATTAAGTCCACAGTCACAAGATTCAGTCTGCCTTTTGCAGCTAAATTCATACTGCAGCCTCCCAGATTTTGTAATAGTTACTGACATGGTACAAAATAATATGCCTGTGGAATCATGACCCTGATTAGGAAAGGGGTAACTGCACTCCCTTCTTCATCTTCATTGGTCCCCATGGGTTTATACTAACAATAAATTTGTTTCATTCTTTGAAGATGAAAGGTGCTATAAAGTGCACTTTATTAAAACCACTATAAAGACTTGTTATTTTTGCTCATATACCTGCTGAGTGATGGTTTCCAGAAGTCTAACAGCACCCCCTGAACACACACACACTCACTTTACTTTCTGGTTTGGAGAATTCCTCTTAAAATTTAAGCCATTTTTCCAGCTTTTGGTGCACAGCTGCTTCTTTGCTTCAGGACCATAGTTCAGCCTTTCTATAACCCATAAAGCCATGTGGGGATACAGATTTACTGTAAGGTAGAAGTGATAGAGAGTCTTAATGGATCGAAATGATCCAGCAGACCTGGTTCATAGCCAGATGCTGGTCTTGACTCTTGACTAGGCCATGAACTGGTGGGTTTGGGTTCAGATGTGGCAGCACCAAATTCTCACCATCTTTGACCCCAATTAAAAGTCTCCCATGATGTTTCTAGTGATGATCTCTTTCCCTGCATGTTGCCTTTACTTAGCTAGGAAAAGTCCTGAAAAACCTGCAGGACCATTTTTTAACATCTACTGAAAAATTTTCTCCCTCTCTTTTCCCTTTGGTGCAGAATCTCTGAATCACTGTTTCCCAAAACAGTGTCCCAAAACTCACATGGGCTTACTCTTTTGAGGCTGATGACAAAAACACTGGTGCTAGCAAAAGAACAGCCCAAGTTCCTAGTACCCCCACCATAACATAAATCTAACATAAGTCACAAGGGTCTTCAGAAAAGGATACTATCCCCAGGTATGCACCTTTAAAAGTAGGACTCTTCCTCCCAAAATTGTTCACTTCACATTTCCAGTCTCTACTGTATAGATGCCAGGAGTGAGATTTCTGAGAAGCACTCAATAACCTTGGACAAAGACTTTGTTCAAATTTCTAACCATAAGCCTACCTCCTTTTCTCCTCATTTAACAGCTCTATTATTTGTTTCAATTTCTGTGAGCCTTAACCTCCCAGATGGCTTCTCAGACTGCATCTGCTAACCACTTTCACAAACCAAGTATCTCATCTATGCCTAGAGAACCTTTTCCCTAAACAGAAAAAAAAAAATAATATTAATAATAATATTCTTTTTAAAAGCCAAAGCAAAAAGAAACCACAGATCAAGACTTAACATGAAGAAGAAAGGAGTCAGGGAAAAACTACATTTATCTAGTACCATATGCAGTAATTTAGTAAGAGAAGAAAAATAAACTTTTACTTCGCTCACAAACACAGAAAAAAATAAACTGGATAATCAGTTACATATCTCAGTTTGCATTCTTGTGCTGCTCAAAGTAAGTCCAGAGTCTGGTGAATGACAGCACTTTTCCTGGCACTTGCCAGTCACAAATTCCTGCCTCAATGACCTTTGCAACCTGGATCATATTTTTGCAGATATATCTTTTAAAATATTAATCTGATGACTGTTAGCAACCTGTCTTGCTTGCAAGCAGAGTAATAAAACTGTCCATGACTGCTCCTATGGCCTCTTATTTGGCAGTTAGAAATGACCACAGCCTCTATCTTCCATCACCTCTGCCCCTTTTCTAGGCTGCTAAGAAGTCAGAAGTTTTAGAGATTTAACCTGTTGCTATGACAATCCTAGTTCTTATAACATGGCTTTCGAAATCCCTGTTCTTGCCTAAGTTTCTGTCAAGAAGAAAGCTCAGAAAATCACACAGAAAACTCTTGCAAACTAAAGGCAGGAGGACACTTTTCTTGTAGTGAGTGTCCCTTGTAGCTCTGTGCCTCACCTCCTGCCAAGGCTATGTTTGGAAAGGACACTCCTTTCCTTTCTACCAGAGCGGTTCCTTTGGAAACAGACTTGCATAGGGGATGCAGTAAATTACCAGATATCTCAGCTGTCTTGCCTCTTCCTTCCACCCTGTTACTCTTTTTAATGGCTTGCCAATATGAAGATATTTTCATGAGACAGTAAACAAAGGGGTCTCATGTCCCTTAGCAGATATTCTTAACTGAGGTAGTTGGGTATCTTATTTTAAGGCCAAGAAAACAGCTGATCCAAAACAAACCCAGATCCACAGTGATGGTCATAAAATGGAAACAAGGTTCTTTAAGTTCCAGGCATTACTGAGCAGCTTCCCAGAGTGTCACTGTTGACCAGAAACATATATAGGTAGCAAGTTTTAAAAGTATATTAACATATTAAAGTAATACACTTAATTCAGCGGTACAGAATTCAGTTCTGTACCACTAGAGGAATGCAAATAGGAGGCTTTATCTATTGCAGTTTTAAAAAAAGGCAAGAAAGGAAGTATCTTCAGCAGTTGTTTTACTCCTATCTTTAGTAATCCTGCCACAAACCAAGCACAGTACACAGGACAGGATGGCAGGATAATCCACATGGAAATGTATGAGAGTAGACCAGGTTGATTTTATTTATCTATTTATATTATTATATGTACACACACACACATGCAGAGTATATATGCAGACTGAAGTTCTATACACATATATACACAGGTATTTCCTTTCTGTCTTTTGCCCTAAATTCAATCCTGCTTTTAAACACGTAGCCCACACACAGCTCCCACAGACACCAGGGACAGTGCACATGCCCATCTCTGGGCTAAAAGCAGTTTATTTAGAACGTCTTGGGCATGAAGCCCAGCTTCATTTTTTATACTACTTTACATTTAACTTCTATTTACTCTAAGTGAATATAGATGATCCTAAACAAATGTAAAGAAAAGCACAGGGTTTGTTTTGGATTCCTGAACAAACATTTTCAAGATCTACATCAGTATATAATGTTCCATATTTTATAGAATATCCATCCCATCATGAGCTGCACTTCAGCAGGGGAGAGAGTGGGGGTAGAAGGAATCCAGGCCTTTATTCTTGAAAGTAAACTTTACATACACACTGAACATGAACTGTATCATAACTTCAGTGTTAACTCTTGTGAATGCAATGTATTTTTTAAATTGGTATTTTAGAAACAAAAAGAACTAATAAAGGAAACAGGCTTGCAAAAATGAGTATTTTCCACCTTCCTCTCCCAAACAGTTAAAGTCTTGTTTGGGAAATACGGAAAGAAGTCATAGGCTCTACTCACACACCTGTGATATTAACATAGCTTACTTTCATTTGTTCTGTACTTTCCTCATACTAAAAATGAAAGCATAAAAAAAATAACATCCACCATAGCCTTACCTCACACATCCACTGATTTACTTCAGCTCCTCCACCGTAATAACATTCCCAAACATACTCTCTGTGCTCTCAGTTCATGCACATTTGCTAACCAACTGCAGGTCATTAAGCTGCACACCTGCAGTGACTTAACTTGTGCTTTACTCAGCTCTGAGCCCCCCTCAGAAAGAGTGAAATCATTCACTCCTTATACTCTCATTGTTGTCTTCTCCTTACCATACTCTATGCCAACTTCCCTGATGAATCCAAGCTCTAATACTCAGCAGGCAACTGAAGAGCAACTATTTATTATACCAGCTACTCACAAATATTTAACTAAAAAGGTAATTTCCAGCTAAGGTGATGTGGATGACCATTGCCTTGAAACAGGAGCAAACTGTATGTAACCACATGCCACTAAGCGCTTAAATGTGTGAAGAGAGGCCAGAAATATTTAAAGCTTTTTTTCTTCACTTAACACCATTTTAACTAAAAATACTTACTATGGGGACAGAGTTTCCATATGAATATTGTGATTTTTAAATGCTGTCTGTATTTAGAGTCTCTGAGAGACCCATGCTGTTTATGTACCGCCTGTGTGTGCAGAAAGCAATAGAGTAGATGTGAAGTTAAAGCTGCCCACCAGCTAAAGAGTCCTTGGCGGGGGGAAAGGCTTTGCTGTGGGTACTTTTAGTATCACTCAGGTTTTTAGAGATTTTTGTTTGCAAATGGTTTCATGGCCTGCTCTGTGGAAGTAAATTTCCAATCATAAATGAAACTCTACAGGCAGAGATCCCCATGGAGAACCCATCATGGAGAATTCCTTCTTGTGACCTTCCATCTGTATGGCTGAATTTATCTTTGATGTAACACCATTGGTGTTAATATTACACAAAGGATCAATTTCCCTTACATCATTTGTTTCATTTTTTTAAAGCCAAGGAGGCCAGGTCAGCCACTCTGAAAGAGTAAACCACCTTATTTCCATTTCCACCTGCAATTTAGAGCCAGCTATTTAGTCCCGCTATCCCTAATGGTGGGTTAGATTTTATGGGCAATGCAGGAGGATGTTCTAGTGAAGGATGTTGACACTAAAATAGTCAAAACTGGTTCAAAACCAGATTCAGATTGGGGTACTGGGGATTGAAGGCATCCAGAACCCTCTCCAGCCTGAGGATATTAATAGTGGTTGATAAAGAGACAGGAGGTAGTGATGGCCTGTGTATTGCCCACAGCACTTCAGATATATCTTTTCTAGGGGGGTTAATGATGACCAACAGTTCTCATCCCTCACTGATAGCTGGCAGCTGTCTAGGGCTATGTTAGAGGCTAGGTTTTAGGCATGGAGTACACAATACTGCCCTTAACATCCTGAGAACTACCATTTCTGAGCTGGCCAGAGGCTGTGGTGCAGTAAATCCAGAAGGTGTCCCTCCTGTGATATATATTCCCTCTACTTTCCATCCAGTGTGTCTGACCTTCATGCCCACAGAACTGCTTTTGCAAAGCAGTGCAAAGGTCCATGGCTTCCATGCTCCATTTTACATAGGACATGATTTATGAGTAGAAATCTTGTAAAAATGGAATTTCAGATGCATTTCCTTCACTGACAGGTTGGCAAATATCTTATAAATCACAGTGCAAGTGCCAAAATCCTTGCTAGTCACCAACAGATTTTATCAAGCATTTGTATTCTTCAAAAGCAAGTTCCACAGAATCTTGTTCTAATTTATTATTAACTTGCTATTAGAATATGTCATTGAATGAGCAATATTTACTACAATGCCAAGCACACAAGCCGTCTGCAATACCTGCAAATAAATTATATCTTCTTCTGATCTAAAAATGCATATTTCTTATTATATTCTGTGAAGATAGGGAAAGTTATTTGGTTACAAAAACACCACAAATCCTGTGCACCATGTAAACGGCCTCATTTTATGCACTGACTTTCTTCACATCTGTGCAAATAAAGCCATTGTTACAAGCACAAAGAGCTGTGGCATACAATACATGCAGCTATGAAACCATGAGTGCTGCTATGTGTTGAGTCTTTAAATGGAAGTGGCACATCTGCTTTTGGCATAGGAGTGTAAATCAGTCCAAGATGTTTATTAAAGAGTAAGTAACGACCTGTCCACACGCTCTTTCTTTCATCCAGCCTTGGTTTTGTTCTTGCTTTGTTATTTTCCTGGCAGTTAAACATGGGCTCTGCACACTGAAAGTATGTGGTGTTTCTTCACGTACGGATAACATAACATGTCACGTAATATTGAACAAGCATGTGACGCGGAATGGTTTGGGCAAAAATGAGAGCCAAAATGAGGTAGGGAGGAAAGGGTAAGTACAAACAGCTACAGAACAGTGACTGAAAGGTTTGTTACTCTGCAAAAGACAACTATGTTTCCTAATTCCTTTTGTATTAATAACAGCTAGATTTGATTCCATGATCCAGCTCTTGGCACTTAGTGAGCAAAATCTACAATAGTGAAGGATGGTGAATATTTTCTTAAGGAATGAAGCAGTCAATAATTGACTTTGCATTTCCTTGAAGGTATTTATACCACTGGGTATTATACCACTGGGTCTACCTGAGTAGGAGCACAAGCCTTTCAGCTCTTGCATGGGTTGACCAGCAGGAAAGTCAACAAAATGTTGGCACTGGCCAATACTGACTCGGGAAGTTTTTGTGAGCAATTGCTGGTGTGTTTGGCACAACCTGTAACATGTTCCTTTCCCATGGACTGAGGAGCTCTAGGGTCTGCTGTAGAACAGCAGTCCAAGGACAACAATAATTTTTGTAGGCAGCCCCTTTGTGGGCTACCTGCATGAAGCAGCACTTAAAAGACTGGACCTCAGGGAGAAGGCTCTGGGTCTGACAGTAGAGCCTGGGCCATGCAGTGTTCCTTCCTCTTCCATCAAAGGATGCACAGGAAAGCATCCTAAGAGAGGGAGTCATCCACAGCTAGACAGGAGGAGCAACCCATTCTGTGTCCCAGTGAAGGGTCTACTTTGTAGCACGNTCATCCACAGCTAGACAGGAGGAGCAACCTCTGTGTCCCAGAGAAGGGTCTACTTTGTAGCACATCTTTGAGTAACCAGAAGTAGAAAGAAAAATACAATGTATTTGTATTCTTGACTTCCACCTGGGGAATTCATAACAAACTGATGGTGTTCTCCAGATGCATTGAAGAAACGAGACATACTAATAGATACTAAAGAAGGGCTCATCCATTGGAAAGGCATTTTCGCTTTTGTATGATGGCAGTGGAAAACCATTGTTTTAAGAGATGACATTGAAAAACAGACTGTTTGATGGGAAATGGTTCAGGAAGGCTTGTTGTGCAGAAGAGGGAACAGAGGCTGCTGGAAATGTGCCACCCAGTGTTTTATACTTGCACATTTAATTGACTAGACTGAACAAACATCTTCTGTAATTGTTCATTTCTTCTTTGTTAAAATGGTCAGGATATGTTAAAAGGCTGGATTCCATATGCATATGTTTCAGTGATAATGTTACCTGTCAGCTCTGTCCCAAAAGTGTCTAAGACTGCTGCAAATTTGTTAATTGGATGTCTTTTCATCTCTAGCTGAAACTCAGCTGCATGAGTGACCCAGGTGGATTTGCTCAGCAACACAGAACATACCAGGACAGAATTTATACTGCGATTTCTACTGCAGGATAGAATTATGTTGATCAGGCTTGTTACAGCATCTTGTTAAAATATTTTAGCCAGGAAAAAAATATTAATTAAATTAAATCAAAATACTCTGGTAGCCCAGCAAAGTTAAAAAAGGAAAAAAGGAAGTAATGCTGTCTCCTATTTATTCAACCCACTCTTAAGTTTCTCCTTTTAATTTAATTTAATTTTATTCCATATGCCTGATAATGGGACTTTGTGGAACTGAACCTTTTGCAAGTCACTGTGCCAGTTTTTTGGAGACCATCTCGGACAGGTCTTTGCATTCCCATTTCATTTTGTGTTTCTCTGGCTAAAACAATAAATGAGTGCTTTTCAAGCTCTTGGATTCTTCCCTATTGAACTGAAACCATAAATACTTCTTTTTCCCTATGAAAAGCAGGATAAAGAGTAATATTCTCAGGGCTGAAGGTGAGTTGGGATGTTACTTTTGTGTGAATTTAATCTAAAAAAAGGGAGACACATACAACAGTGAACTATCAAAATACTGGCTCAATCTTCCTTCTGCCCAAGATATGATTAAAGCAGTTTTGTATATTTTAAAGAACAGCTGATGCAGGGAAGGTGCCAAGACACAACAGTCACACTCCCTCAAGGCATTCTGTATAAGCTGCTTAGGGGAGTGCACACATAAGTGAGACTTAACATGCCTCCAGCAATCTTAAGGTGCTCTATACCATCCTTGCTTTTGAAGCACATTTTAATGTGAAAGTAGGTGTCGTCTCATTTTTAATTTTTTGGAAGCTGTCTACCAGGAACCATAGGCTGAACTTACAGAACATCTTAGAGGAAAGTAACAGGGAAGAAGGTAAAAAAAAAATAGATCCTTAGTTTCCTTTAGAGTATACTGCATGCCTGTCTTCAGGCTATTCTTTTAGCTATAATGTCTAGAACTGTGGGGCATTTTTAAAACCTGTGAATGTGGGAGTTCTCCAGTAATCACATGCCTCCCGGAGCAGGAGCTTTCCGCTCATCAAATATTGCAAGATATGTAAAACAGCACATCCCATGGCCCCAGCATCAAAAGGGTTGGTAACACCTGAGTTGCATCCATCCCTGATCTCTGCCAGACCAAGAGGCATGTGATGCTGAAGCACGTGGATTGTCTCACCCCTTCTCCCATTGGACAAGCATTCATCTCGCAGCAAAAAATGCCACAGTCCATGCCCAGTAGCACCCATGCCAGCAGTATTAGCAAACAGACCTCAGAGTCTGAGCTCCTCTCTTAATCACAGAAGTTGTTGTTTTCTCTCAGTGTCAGTGGTTGTTTTTCCAGCCCAGGCTTTTATACATGTTTTTCCTGGACTAACGAAAACTTGGAAGTGCTGCTTGCCCTGCAATACCAAATTTATGGATGAGGAGACAACTTCAGCCTGCCAGGTGATAATTTGGCACCCTTATGTCAGTGTTAAAATCCCTACAGCTGTAAATATTTATTGGATATGAAATATACTCCAGCTAACACATTATCATATGAATAAATCTAACCTTAAATAAAACATGTGCTCTCCATCTTTTATTCAGTTTATAAAATTCTTGATTCTTGCTCTGTGCAGTCTCAGCTAATACAGCTATTCCGAAGTACAGCAATCTGTGGTGTGCCTTGATTTCTTTTCTAATACAACATTTTGCTTCTTGTATTTCACCTCTTACTGCTTTTGCAAAGTTTTGATTTGATAGGACAAGCACAGTGAGGGCATTAGGACCAAGAGAAAGACGCACACATTGCTCTGTATTATGTCTGGCAAAGTGCTTCCTGACTGAGTGCCGTAGTTATGTGTGAAACAAAGTCAGGGACCGACTACTTCTCATCTGTTGATCACAGTTAACTTGAAGCCTCTGAACGGGGGAGAGCTGTCAGATCTGCTTTCAGAGACACAGTGCTTCAATCCAGGCAGCAATTGGAAACTTTGAAGAAACAAGATCTACTCTGGAAAGAAACTATGAGAAACGGGATTTCTTTCGACTTAGAATTTTAAAAGGGGGAAAAAAATCAAAGCTTTAGTTACTCTTTTAATCAGCAAAGCATGCACTTTCCTAACTAAGCTGGGACTCCGTATGATAAAGGATCTACTTTATCTCACTGGATCCATGCTATGTTTTACTACTACAGTAAGTACAATATTAATAGGAATGGGGGTTTTTCTTCCGTAAATAGAAAGGAAAGCATGAAATGGCATCAGTGAAATGTGAGGGGAGCAAAAAAATCCTCTTGGCAGATAGTGAAAAGCAGGGCTTTTGTGCAACCCGAGGACTGAAATCTGAGGAAGATCCAAGCGATATTTAACATGACCATCTGTATCATTTTGTCACCAACAGTATGTTCTTGAGGAAGAAGTGCAGATATGGATCACGTAAGCTGCAGTTTCTCTTGTTGTTTCTGATGCTGGGTTTTTTACTACTGATGGTTACAACGCTGAATCCACCACCCAGCAACCAGAGCAAGGAAGGGACTTTCCAGCCTGTGGAGTTCAACCCCCGAGAAGGGTATCAGATGGACTTTGTGGAGACCCAAGAGATGCTGGAAACCCAGGAGGAGAGCCAGCAGTATTACCCTTTGGATGGTCTCTCGCCTTTCATCTCCCTGCGGGAGGATGAGTTGATCATGGCTGTCGTATCGCCCACCGGCAAACGGAACCACAGCAAGGCCAGGAAGGGCTATCGCGTGGTGAAGCAGCAGAGCAGGCGGCCGGAGGGGAAGGCAGAGGGGGACCCCGAGTCCCAGCCGCTGTCCCTTCCCCTGCAGGATGGGCAAGGGGTTGCTGCGGGGGAGCGGCCGCTCGGCCTGGAAACCCACGGCTTTAACGAGGTGCTCAGCGAGCGGATCGCGCTGCGCCGGGACCTGCCTGAGGTACGACACCCGTTGTAAGTAAAACACCCTATTTCACTTCTGAGGGAAAACCTGCTCCTTCCCCGCCGCCGCGCCCCCCCGAACCTGTCCTCCTGCAAACCCCGCACCTCTCCTCCTCTAGACCTCGCGTCTTTCCTATCGAACTCCCCGCTCCGGATCGGGAGAGCGCTTTTCCCCGCGCTGGCTGGGCAACACCCCCAGTTCCTCAGACCAGGGACGTTCCAGAGCCTCCTTCGGGAGGCGGTTCAAGCCCTCAGGAGCCGGCGGGCGGCAAAGGTGGAGGGGGGACGCTGCGGGAAGGGGCAGCCGGGCCTCGCTGGTGAGCGGGAGCAGAGGCGCGGAGGGCGGTGCCGATGGGTGTCGGAG
>VZRX01007987.1:84569-99164 GCA_013398075.1 Notiomystis cincta | reverse complement strand
TGATGATGATGGGGGGGATGATGGGGGCGGTGGTGCAGGGCTGGGGGCTCCGCCCAGCCTGGAACTGAAAATGGCGCTGCTGTAGCCGAACCCTGCCTGGCTGTACCAAAACTGCATCCATGTCTTGGAGAAAGACAACTTCCACAAACCATCAGAGCTTCTGCTGCTGGAGCAGCCCAGAGCACCCCAGGGCACTGCTGAAACCACACCAGCTCCTGGGAAGAGCTACAGAGACAAAATTCCCTTCGGCATGGCCACAGCTGATGGAGTAGGAACAGCAGGACACAGTGAGTGCTGGGAGAGGGCTTGGTGCTGGAAGCAAATTTCTGGGTGCAGTTTCCTCTGCAGAGCACCTTTTCCTTTTATTTGTGCGGAAAATGGGGTGAGCCTGCATGAAATTTCCACAATGTTTTTGTGATGGAAAGAATGGGGACTAATTAACCTTTCTTGTGCTTGGCAGCCAGGGCGGCACCTGGTCTGTCATTCAGGTTTGAGGAATGCTTTAAAGTCACAGGGGCCATAGTTAGGATTTGTGTAAGGACAGCAAAAATTAGGGAATTTGGGTCAGGTGAATTATTTTAAGGTGAAAATTCCCCTCTTTTACTGGTTGGGTGAACTGAAATTGAGACTTTAAAGGCGTAAAATGCTTTTTATCAAAGGAGATCCTAATTTTTTGCTGGTGCCTCTGCTTTCAAGAGAGAGATTTGAAGGAGAGAGTGACTCAACCTGCTGGTTAATAAAACCCCCAGCAATAAATGGGAATTTGCTGGGAATTTATAAAGTCTGCCTGGCATATTAAGGATAAATCACCGGGTTTTTTTTTGGTTCTTACCTAGAAAAAGGTAGAATGCTGCATTTTAATGCTAGGAAACATCTGCAGGGCCAAATCTATTTCCCAGGGGGAGTGTTCTGCAGGTTGCTGATCTGGGTGTTTTCCAACACTTTCATTAATTTGAGGAAACTGCTGATTATTTGAAACCGAAACCAATGCCTGGAATGTGGTGGCTTTTTCTAGATACTCATTGGCCAAATCCTTGGAAAAGCTGCCATCTCCTAGTCCTTCACTTGAAGGTTGGTCCCACCTGGTTTGGGGCAGGGCCTTCCTCTCTTACATTGTGCCCTCATGTTGGGATTGCGTTCTTCCTGCTGTTCCTGGCTGTTGGATCCCTGGAAGGACCAGATGGCATTGGAGACACATCCTTGCATGGAAAGGTGGTGTTTTGTAGGGAAAAGGTGGACATTTCAGATGAAGAGTTTGGTTTGGTTCTATGTGTTTCTTTCCTCTTCCCTGTCCCATGGTTGGTTGGGATTGGAGCCTCAATCCACAGCTTTGTTGGAAGTATTTGGAAGCTCTTGGATGCTCCAGTTCTGGGGCTTTTGGACATCCTGGGAGGACCTGGACAGAAGAAGATCCTGAGTTAACCTCATGGTTCTCCTCAATTCTTGTGTTGCTTTAGACTTTTGGCTGTGTTTTGGGGCTCTCTGGCTGTGGCTCCCTTCTTCATGTTTTCCTCTTTAGGAATTCCTTCTGCTTAGGATGAGCCAACCGGCACAGCCATGCCTGGGAGTGATTTGGGGCAGGAATCTGAGGGAGGGGTTGTGGGAGGAGAGGTCTGTGGGGGTCTGATCCCAGAGGAGAACGGGGAGTGGGTGAAGCTGCAGCTTCTCCAATGCAACAGGGAAATGTGTTGGAAACATTGTCAAATAGACTCCAAAGAAACCCCATCCAAACATGAAATGTTTTGGATGAGTTAAGGCAAATAGAATTGTGGAATTATGGAATGGTTTGGGTTAGGAGGGACCTTAAACCTTATTCTGTTCCACTGTTGCCATGGGCACCTTCCACTATCCCAGGTTACTCCAAGCCCCATCCAGCCTGGCCTTGGACACTTCCAGAGATGGGGAATGTTGCAGTTCATCTTGGCTGGGGTGGTGAAGGTGCTGGACACAGCCATGGCTGAGCCTGCAGCTGGATGAGACCTGAGGCTGCACAAAACCTTATCTTCATTCATGGGAGGTCTCCCATTTGGGGAGAACCCTGGGAGTTTAGGATCTTTCGATTGGAGAGTCATTTGGGTCCTCAAATGCCTGGATTAAATGCTGGAAAGTGCTTTGGAAAATGCTTTGGAAAGCGTCACACCCTGGGACGTGGGGTCTTGGAGGGATTTGCTGCAGTTCCAGAGGTGATGGTCTCTGCTGTGTCCTCACTGATGTTACAATTGGTGGTAGCTCAGTCATCATCTGTACCAAACCCTTTACCTGGTGCTCATGAGCCTGAGAGGTGCAGATCACCTGAATCCCACCAGAATTGCCTTTATTGTTCCCATGCTCTGGGAGAGGTTTTGAAAACCACATCTTGAGACTGCACATCCTTCCCTGGGCTTTGGTGTTTCCCTGTTCCAGGCAGTCTCTGGATCACCTCCACAACTGAAGTCTTTGTGTTCAAGGAGCTGCCATCATTTCAGTGGTTCCTCTCAGTTCCTCACATTGAGGAGAGCAGGAACATGAGGAGTACAAACAGAGTGAGGAGATTAGTCACTGATCAAACCCTTGGTGGGATTTTGGGGCTGCAGTCCCAGATCTGGAGCTTTAAGGCCAAACCTTTGTTGCTGGGGACACAAGTGACAAAGAAAGGATGGAGATAAAGCCCAGCTGCTTTCCCTCATCTGGTATGAGCCTTTCCAAAAGTTTCACTCTGATCCATGGGATCCATCTTCCTTGATTTTAAAAACTCTTGAAGCATTCCTGCTCTTCTGGCATCTCCAGGGACTGCCTAAAGTGCTCTCAGTCCATGGAGGGAGGGAGGGAGATGCTACTGGGGAACAACTTTTGACCCCAAATTGTCTTTCTGCTCTTTGGCTGGTTGGGATGGCAGTGTTTATGGCCAGGTGAAATGAGCTGCACCTTCTGGTCTCTGTTGGCTGTTAAACATGGAAAACCTCCCAAGGTGCTGCTTTGGGATCCGTCTCCCGATGCTCCAAAGTTCCCCCTCCTCTCAGGACAGAGACAGGGAATGGGAGATGGGAAGGCTCTGAGCAACAGCTGGTGAGGGTGCCAAATATTCTAAAATTACTCTAAAATGACATTTGTAGGGGAATTTCATGGTGGCACAGAACCCCTACATTGCTAACGGTTTGACTGCAGTTTATTGAAGAAATTTCATACAATTCATATAAAAAGTTCAGCAGGAACAGAAAATGGGAGGAACGACTTAGTTAAATTTTGACACAGAATTTCCTGACCCTCTTCTTTGCCTCCCTCCCCTTTCCACAAAAAGAGAAGGGAAAAGAAAAGAAAGAGAGAGAAAAAAAGGCAGCTAAACCTGAAGATGTTAAACCAGAGATGTTTTTCCAAGTTATGTAAAATTTATGGTTTAGGTTCAACAATTGTTGTTCCTTCTTTCCCCCTATCTCTCCCTCCATCCCATGTTTCTAACCTGTCTCAGGCTTCTGGGAAGGGGAATGATTTTCTGTTGAAACACCTGTGGGTTACATGGGCTTTGGGCTTAAAATTATCCCTTCTGTGCGGGTGAGGAATTAATTGGACATTAGAGAGAGCCCTTTCACCTATGGAAAATTAAGGCTGAATTTTGGGATGTAGGTAGAGCAGGAGAGTCCTGGAGTGAGCCAGCAATGCCAGAGGAACTGAGGAATGGAGAAACTGCCTGTGGGGAGATGTTTTGTTTTCAATTCCTTAAGGATTTGGGGAGTAAGGGATGAATAGTGGGGAGGGAGTGCTATGGGCTCAACTCTCCTGGATTCCTGAGCAGGTGAAGGAAGAGGTTCTGCTTCCATGGACCAGAGGTAAACCTAATTCTTGCCCCTGCTCTGGATTGGCACCGGGGCTCTGGGAAGGTGCTAGCTCAGCTCTGATGTTAGTGAGGCTCGTTAATGGGACAGCTAATTGTTCACTGACAAGCTGCACTGGCCAGCTGGGGGAGGGATATGCAGGGGAAATGTTTTGACTGGGAGAGGGATCACACCCAAGCTGAGAAATAGTGCTGGGAAGGTTTTCCCTTAAAGGCAAAGTAAGAAGCAGGGATTTTGAGATGGTCCCAGGCTTTGTGCTGGCAGGTTAAGGTGCTGCTCGCTCTCCAGTGCTCCAGGTGAGCGGCTCAGCTCCAGGGGCTCTTCTGGGTGGTGCTTTTCAACACAAACCTCAGTGTGGAGCTGCTTCCAGCTCTGCAGCTGAATCCCCTGGCCAGGCAGCTGGAGCCGGCGCCGCTTCCTCCTCTTCCAAGCCCAGTGTTGAAACCCCATCCCAGCCCCAGCGTGTTCCCACCTCTGTAGCTGCTCCCACGTGAGACCATGGCTTCGATGGGAAAGCAGGGGCACAGGGCGTATTTGGAAGAGTACAAAGGAATTTCAAGCTTTAGTTTCACACACCAATTTCTTGGGCAGTATCACTGGATTTCACACATCTTATTCTCCTGCTTTTCTTCCTGGCCTGAGGCATCTGAGTCTCCCAAGGGACAATCTCAATGTAAAATCCCTTCAAGTTCAAATCTGGTTGAGGAGAATGTGCCTCAGGCTCTTTGGCCTCCCTAGTCCCACCTAGAGGGCTGGAAAAATTAGGCAGTAAAACTTAATTATATTAATTTTTGTGCTGATAACTACAAGCTGCATCTTCTTTGTCTTATCCTCAATTCTAGGTACACTCAAGGAATCACTTAATATATTGTTTGTGAGATGGATTACTTACAAATATTCACAGCACCAACACCTTCTCCAGCCAGCCTGGAAGAAAGAGAGGATGGAGAAGTCATAGCTTATCATTTAGAATAATTTCAAGCAATAATTTGGCACCAGGGGCCTTGAAAAACAGACACAAGGCAGGGCTGGGTCTGACGGGGAGAGTCCAAGAGGATTTGGAAAGACGCCTGTAACTGTGTAGGATGGGGTTGAGTTTTCTGTGCAAAATTTTGTGGCACTTCGACCTCCTTGCAAGGCAAAGGTGAGAATATTTCTGGATTTGGACATGATTTGGTTCGCAGGGGGAGCTCCCACCTGCTCTCCTTGCCCTCCAGCAGCTTCCTGTAGGTCTCAATCTCAATGTCCAGGGTCAGCTTGATGTTCATGAGCTCCTGGTATTCCCAGAGCTGCCGGGCCATGTCAGCCTTGGCTTTTTGCAGGGCTGTCTCCAGTTCCTCCAGCTTGGCCCTGGCGTCCTTGAGGGTGATGTCCCCGTGCTGCTCCGTGCCAGCGATGGCCATTTGCAGCCTGGCCATCTGCAGGGATGAGAACAAGTCCAGGGACCATGTGATGGGTTTGGATCCAGATTTCCAGGCCCCCTCCAGCCAGGGGTAGAGACGAGAGTGCCTCACATCTGGGGAGGTCCCATGCCTGTAACTGTTTCTTCTCACTGCCCATGTCTGAATGGAGCTGCTGGACCCAGCGGTTCATCTCTGAGATCTCCACCCTGGTGTTCTGAGGTCATCCCTGTGCCAGCTGGCCAAGAGCTGCAGCTCCTCGTGCTGGGTGGGCAGGGAGGTGACATAGGGGACAGGCAGGGGCTGACCCACCTCTGGTCCTCTCTTGACCGGGACTTGCCACACACAACCCCTTGAGTTTTAGCACATTTCTCTTCCTCCTTCTGTCTCCTTCTGCTCCTCCATCTCTCATTATAAATGCAGCATTTTCACACAGAATGATGAAGAATCATGGAATCATTAAGGTTGGAAAAGACCTTAAAGATCATCAAGTCCAGCTGCCAAACATCCCCAAGGAACTATTTGAACTCCTCTCCAAATACACTTCATTTTACATCTTTTCTCCGTCTCACTGCTTGTTCTCTCCAGTATAAATCAGCCTTTGGGAAATGCTGAACAAAAATATCTCTGTTTGTTTTCAACTCTTCACATCCTTCTGGTACCAGAACTCAGCCTCGGCACGGCTCCAGTTGATGATGTCCTCGCACTGTGCCTTAACCTCGGTGATGATGATGCTGTCCAGGTCCAGGTTCTGGTTGTTGTCCATGGACAGGATCATGGAGGTGTCAGAGATTTAGGTCTGCATCTGGGACAGCTGCTGTCAGGCAAACAATTTCATTTTCTGTCCCAAATGTTTTGCTGTTTGTCCTGGGCCAAGGTGTAGAAGAGGGATGGGGAGGAGCTGCAGCACTGACCAGCTCTTGGGCTCTTTGAGCCTCTGGAGACTGGGAAAATGGGGCAATAGCAGACTGGGAAATTTGGGATACTCTTAATGTTTCATAAAGGGCTCACAGAAAGTTTATCTCCTCTGTCAGGGCATCCACTTTGGTCCCCAGATCCACATAGGCAGCATCTCCATCCTGGAATGGTGACAATGGAGGTTGGACCAGACCTTCTCTGAGTCCTTGGGTGAAGGCTTTGTACCCAGCACAAACCTTTGGAGTTTCAGATTAAATTAAGAATTGAAATCTCATATTAAACCAGAAATGGGGAATTTCTTGATCTCTGCACCTTTAAACAGAGTCAAGAGTGAACTGATTTCCCACCTCCACCATTTTTTGGGAGGGGCAGAGGGAGGATGTCCATGGATCCAAGCAATGTCACACCACTGAGTTTCCCTTTTCCTGCCAGTGCCCAGACAGATATTTTGTATTTCTACTTGAAACAGTAGACGCTTCTTACTGTGTCTCCTGTGGGTGGGACCAGGGGATGTGGATGTTAGGACTGGACACAGAAAGACTGAGGACTGGCACAGCATCTGGTGAAGCGGCAAGATCCAGACGACCCAGAGCTGATCGGGGGGATCAGAACACTCCTGAGTTTGGGATGAGGGACCTGAAACAAGGAATTACAGCCCAGCACTGCCTCACTGGCACAACCGAGTGTTTCTGCTTCCTGGGATGACTCCACCTGTGCCCAGTGCTCTGGGCCTGGCATTGCTGGATACAAAGGGTGATTTGAATGTGGTTTGCCTTCCAAAGCTGTCCCTGCTTTGGTGGTGGTGGCTCCTCACCTCCTTGGGCATGACAAAGTTGTTCTCTGCTGTCCTGTGCTTGTTGATCTCCTTTACCTGTGGGGAGGGACAGCTCAGAATTCCTTCCACAACCTCCTCAAGGGGGCTTGTGCAGACCCCCTCTCCCCATGAGGAGAGACCAAAGGGTCTCTTCCTGGGGGCTTTTACCACCAATCCACAGAGTTTTGGAGGGAACAGCGCTAGAACGGAGTCCCTGACGGAGCTTTGCTGTTTCTACTTCTCTGTCACTGATTATGATGGAAAAGGCAGCACGCCTGGGCTGGGTGGTGGGAGGGACCGTCTGGAAGAGCTGCAGGCCCTAATTAAAGGCATCTTTTACCCCGTGAATGGGAGCCTTCTGCTCCCGAAATGTTCTGGGTGGAGCCGGGGTGAGCTCATTGCCACACCTGGTTAGTCAGGAGCGCCGGGATCTGACGCCGGGGAGGGGGACAGGGGTGGCCTGGTCCAGGAGAGCCGAGGCCATGCTCTTGGGAAAGGTCAAAACCGAGCAGGAGCCTGGACCGATGCCCTGCTCCCTTGGAATGCTTAAATGGGGGAGATGAAAGAGAGAAAGAGAGGGGTTCAAAGCAAGGAGTCCGTGCAGGTAATAAACCATCAGCCTCTCCTGGCGCTTTTGTGGGGGGAAGATTTATTCCCATCAGGAATATGCATCCCTGAAAATAATTTCTATTAAGCACAGCCCCAGCTTTGCATCAATTTGTGGGTCTCAAAGCTCTTGGGTGTGTAAAAGAGGAAAGTTAATGTCTGTTTTTTAGTTGCTGGATTAATGTTTGGCCCAGAGGAATCAGAGGTTTGGGTTGGAAGGGACCTTAAAAACCATGCCATTCCAATTCCCATGTTAGGAAGAAAATTTGGGACCCAAAAAGTTTAAAATAGATAAAGTTGGGAAGTACAAATTCCTAGGAAGTGGGGCAGGAGCCCAATGTCCTTTTGTAGGTGTAGATGCAAGACAATGGTCCCTGCCCAGCAATGTGTGTGATGGCATTGAGCTTTCCCTGATCCCAAAGGAATATTTGCCACTTTTTCAGACACAAGCAGAGCTCTAAACTCCTTCTCTGATGTGACCTTTGACTGTCCAAGGATTTAATGTGCATGCTGATTTCCTTCCCCAGGGCAGTCGACGTTCCAATGCTGCTTTGGGGCTGGAGGGAACTTTTCCTGTTGGGACAGGTGGCACAGAGTGTCAGGCATGTGATCTCCCAGGAAAGGGAGAGCAGAGGGAGCTGGCAGGAGGCATGTGCCCTTGTTAGGAGCTGGGATGAGCACCTCACTACCACCTCTCGTTTTTCTGGTTCCACATTGACAATTTAAGCTCCTCATTTATTCACATTCATTCCCAGTGGATCCCTCATGGCCATGGGAGCAGACACAAATACTGGATGGATGTTTTCCTGAAGTGCAAAGAGCAGAGGAGAGAGGGAATTCCTGCTCCCTACAGCCCAAAGAGTTGCTGAGTTGGAACTCTCACCCAGGATCCTAGTGACTTTCCAAAGTGCTCAAACTATCCAATACATTGAATGAATTCTGATTTAAACTAAAAGAGGAGGGATCTAGATGGGATATTGGGAAGAAATTCTTCCCTGTGAGGGTGGGGAAGCCCTGGAATGGATTTCCCAGGGAAGCTGTGGCTGCCTTTGGACCCCTGGAAGTGTCCAAGGCCAAGTTGGACGGGGCGTGGGGCAGCCTGGGATAGTGGAAGGTGTCCCTGCCCACGGCAGGGACAGCACTAAATGGGCTTTTAGGTCTTTTCAACTGAAACCATTCTGGGATCCTGTGATTCCATGGATGCTGCTGGCTGGGGTGGCTCCATGCTGGATGTCTAAGCAGACAGACACTGAGATGCAGCTCCAAAAAATTAAAGCAAAACACAGAGCTCCAGGGAGCCCTTGAAGCCCCTTCCAGTGCCCAAAGGGGCTCCAGGAGAGTTGGAGAAGGGATGGAGGGACAGGACAAGAGGGAATGGCTCCCCAGTGCCAGAGGGAGGGATAGATGGGATGTTGTGAAGAAATTCCTCCCTATGAGAGTGAGGAGGCCTTGGAATGGATTTCCCATGGAAGCTGTTGCTCCCCATCCCTGAAAATGTCTAAAGCCAAGTTGGATGGGGCTTGGAGCATCTGGGGATGGTGGGAAGTGTCCCTGCCCATGGCAAGGGGTGGAATGAGATGATCTTTAATGTCCCTTCTCATTGAAACCTTTCCATGATTCTGAGGTCAAAATCAGGTCATTCTTTGGGACTATCTTGGGGCCTTTTCACTGATGCAGGAAGAACAGAGTGAAGGAAAACTGGACAGATTTTTCTATAGGTGTTGCCTACCTGATCTTGAGGTTCTCCACCACGTCCTGCATGACCTTGAGCTCAGAGCCAAGCTGCAGCCTCTCCCCTCCCAAAGCTGCTGCCTCATGTTGCTGATGTACAACTCAAACATGGGCTCCAGGTTATTTTGCATGATTTTCTGGTCTTTCAAGAGGCTCCACTTGGTGCCCAGAACTTTGTTTTGTTGCTCCAGGAACTGCACCTGAAACCCATCAGAACAATATAAATAATTCAGAATCCTCAACTCAAAACTTGTCTTGCTTTTCATGAAATGGAGGTTTAATATGGTGGGAGTTGTAAATATTTTGTGTCATTTAAACCATGATTTGATGGGCACGTCACCAAAAGATCATTGGTAGGAAGACTCAGGAGCCAGGAGAAATATTCAACTGCAAGGAAACCTAGAGGAATAATTTGCTCTGCATCCAGGTTGTCAAAAAGATCTGTATGGACAGTCTGGATATGAAACTCAAAATCCTTAACAAAATCCTTAACCCTGCTTTAATGATTTAAATTTCTAAGGTTGAGAACTGCTTGACTCCATCTCCAGGCAATGCCAGAGCTGGAGGAGCAGAATGTGCCTCACCTTGTTGATGAAGAAGGCAAATTTATTGTTAGGGGATCTGATCTGGTCCTTCTCCTCTTGCTGCACCTGCTGCATGTTGGGATCAATCTCCAGGTTCAGGGGCACCAAGAGGCATTGGTTGACCAGGACCTCTTGGATCCCTCCAGGGCCACACCCAGGCCCTGCTCCTCCAGCTCTGCCTTCTGCCCTGGGGCTGTATCCTGATCTAGCAGCCCTGGGCCCTTTGCTCATGGCCATCCTCATACTGGCCCCGAGGCTGTGAAGGCTCCTCGTGCCCAAGGCTCTGCTGGCCCTGCCGGTACCTCCAGCAGTGCCCTGGGACGCGGACACAGAGCTGAGGCTGCTGCGCTGGACCGGCATCGCAGCCCGAGAAGCACCGAACTCCTGGATGCTGAAAGAGGACAATGAGGTGAGATGGAAGAGGAGCAGGAATCTTTGGGAGTTGGGACCAGGAGTTCCCTGAGCCTTTAATGCTTTTGGAGCTCTGGGCTTGACCACAGCTCAAGGGAGTGAGCTCACAGGTTTGGTATCTGGCACCCAGCAACCCCCACCTGCTCTAATGCCAAGGGCTGGCAGCAACAGCTCGTAAAACTTTCTAACCTGTATTTGCTAAGCTGTTTTACAAAGAAGAGATTACTGGTGGGGCAAAAAAAAAATCCATTTCTATCCACAAGCTGCCTTTGGGCTTGGTTTTAGCTTGATTAAAGTGGTTTCTGTTTAGTTTAAAGCTGATGGGACTGAAGTTGCCACAAGAGAGAATCCAGACATGGGGAAAATGCCAGTTTGATGTACTTTGCTAAAGAAAAAAACTGACTCTGCCCCCAGATTTTCAGCCATTGTTTGGTAGTGACAACCTGTGCTGATCTAGGCAAGAAGTTCCTGTCTTAGTCTGCACTCCTGAGCTTTGCAGGTAGAACTTCACCTGCACTGAGGTGCTGCTGATAAAGGTGAGGATTTGGGAGGCATCACTGCCTTTGTGGGAGCCCAGGTGCTTTGAGTCAAAATGCTGAATGATGAGAATCCTGAAAGTCCAAGGTCCCCTGAGAGAAAACAGCCTGAGGTGTGAAAGTCCTGCTTGTCAGATGAGTCACAGAATATCCTGAGCTGGAAAGCATCCACAGGGACCATTGAGTCCAACCCCTAGCACTGCACAGACACTCCAAAATCTCACCCCGTGCCCAAGGGCATTGTCCAAACACTTTCGGAGCTCTGGCAGCCTTGGGGCTGTGACCATTCCCTGGGAAGCCTGTTCACTGTCCCAGTGCCTTTTGGGGAAGAACCTTCTCCTGATATCCAACCTAAACCTCCCTGACACAGCTCCAGCCATTCCCTGGGTCCTGTCCCTGGTCCCCAGAGCAGAGATTGGAGCTGCCCCTCAGGATGAAGCTGCAGCCCCTAAGGAGTCTCACCTCAGTCTCCTCTTTTCCAAGGTGGACAAACCAACCCTCACCTGCTCCTTTTGTGGCCCCTGTAGACCCTTCCCCATCCATGTAGCTCTGGATGGAGCTTTGATGCCGAACTGTGCTTAGATAACAAACCAAACTCCAGCTGCTGACAGTGGGATGTGGACTGGAGAGGCCAGAGAAAGATGGGCAGGTGCTGAAGAAGGCAAGCCACTTCCTTTCCAGTGCCCTGAGGGTTTTTCAGTGTCTCACAACCTCCTCTGGAGACATTATTCCTACCAAGGAGGGTTTCTTCGGGGGTTTGATGGGTGTTTTCCATTTCTAATTATGGTAATGGCAGTGAAGGTGTTTTATCAGTCCCTGCAGGAGGTGTGTATGCAGAACAGATGAGATGCAGCACTCATTTTCTTGGGAAAACGAGACTTACATCCCTCCATGACTCATCCCATTCAATTACAGAGGTTTGGGCATGACCACTCTGGCATAAAAGGCTGAGATGACGTAATGTAGGAATTAAGATAGAAAGACTTTCTCTAGTGCCAAGTAGGAAGAGTAGATGCCTTCCCATCCTCGTGGAAATGGAGCATCCAGATGTTCTATTCCTGTTGGATATGAGATCCATGGATTTGGAGGGGAAGGAGATGTCTCAACTTTTTTTACCTTCAAAACAGCAAAGTTACACTGCTACACCAACCACCCTTTGCCTCAAGGTATGATAAAAGAACAGGAATTAAAAAGAGGATGCAACATAATTAATTCCACATGCCTTTTATTAGACAAACACTGAGAAATGAGGAATGTTGAGGGTCAAAGGACCAATGGGAGCACAGCATCTTTTTTATAAATAATGACAGATGGGTTTGATTTTGAAATCTTTTTAAGGAGCTGGGTGAGGATTGGACCCTGGACCCAAGAGGAACCTCGGCGTTGGTGGCACTGGGGCCTGGAGTAGTTCCTCAATAACACCTCCTGGTGGAAGAGCTGGTGGAGATGGACTTGAAGCTGGAGCTGCTGCCTCCGACCACACATGAGCCATCTGTGCTGTGTCCACAACTGGAGCTGGAGCCTATTCCCATTCCAGCACAGACCCCACCTCCAGCCCCACCACTGAAGCTCAGGCAGCTCCCACTTCCATATCCTGTTCCTGAAGTGCTTCTGGTCATGGCTGCCAGAGGAAAATGCCCTTGTGAGAGGCATCCACAGGCAGTGTATGAGTGGGATGGGCTCTAAGCAGGGGTGGGAAGTAAATCTATAAAGTGCCAAACTCTCTCTAAAAGTTACTTACAGATGTTCACTGAGCCAGCACCTTCCCCAGAGAGCCTGTCAGGGAGCACAAGAAAGCCAGGGAAAGTTCAAGGGGAACCCTTGAGCAGGACCTGCTCACAAAGGCAGGAAAAATTTCCTTAAAATATTTTTGAAAGGTAGGAAGTTTGTATGAAAGGGTGCTCTTCCCAAACAGCTCCTCTTCACAGGTACTCACTTGTCTTTAAACAGCTTTCAGGCCTGATTGTGGGTCTAAACCTGACCAGGGTCTGTAACACCATTGCACCTCCGAAAACTGGAATATAAAATCTCACCCACCTGCACTCCTCTCCTTCCAGCAGCTTCCTGTAGGTCGCAGTCTCAATGTCCAGGGCCAGCTTGATGTTCATGAGCTCCTGGTATTCCTGGAGCTGCCATGTCAGGTCAGCCTTGGCTTTCTGCAGGGCTGTCTCCGGTTCCTCCAGCTTGGCTCTGGCATCCTTGAGGGTCACTTCCCCACGCTGTTCCACATTGGTGATAGCCATCTGCAACCCAGTGACCTGCAGGGGGAAATCCAGGTTTTCATTCCTCATCGAGAGCATTATCCAGCTCTTTGTATCCTGAGGTCCCGACCCCAGGTCTGAGGTTAGGGTTAACATCAATAGGTGTGATCTTAACTATCACTGATCCATGAATCGAATTCAATCCACTGATCCGTGTTCTGAACCAAGTCACAATCTGGATTTACCTCTGCAACTCTCAGAATCTCCTTGGGGTCATTGACATTACATTGAGTAACTCTTAGTGATGTCACTGCTCTGATACAAATCCTGTCATGTTTATTCCTGATCCAGCAGAACTTCCTTGGATGACTTTATTTTTATTCCCTGGACAACCCAGAGGTCAGGTCACAACAAGAGTTATATTAGCTGCATTGGCAGTGCCCTTTACCTGTTTTTTCACGCTGTCAATCTCGGATTGGAGCCGCTGGACGTGGCGGTTGAGCTCCGAGATCTCCTGCTTGGTGTTCCGGAGGTCGTCCCCATGCCTGCCAGCCGTGGCCTGCAGCTCCTCGTACTGTCACAGAGAGGAACAACCAGTCAAGGGAAAATAAGCTGGATTTAGAGCCCAACAGAGTGTGGGTTTGGGGGTGTTTGTGCTGCAAAATGAATGTGTATTCCCAACCCCAAATTAACACTTCCAGATTTCATAGGATTATTAAATCTGGAGCCATTCACTGTTTCAAAATCACAGTGGGACCCACCTCCTCAGCAGAATTTGGGGATGGGAGGGTGGTTTTCCAATTGCAGAAGCCTTCCCAGGCACTTACCCTGGTCTGGTACCAGGACTTGGACTCGGCTTGGCTCTGGTTGGCGATGTCCTCATACTGTGCCTTCACCGTGATGATGAGGCTCTCCCTGTGGAGGCTTCACTTGTTGTCCATGGTCAGGATGGTGGAGGTGTCAGAGATCTGGGTCTGCATCTGTGACAACTCCTGCAAAAGCAGCAAATCTTCCTGAGGGTTGCAGGGTGAGACACAAACATTGCTTGAAGGATGGAAAGCCCCAGGGTTAGAGGGGAGAGCTGGGTGAACAAAAGGGTTTTTCCAAGACAGCTTATGCAGAAATGTGCAATGGAAAAACCACTGAATTATTTAGTGCAACAGAGGGGAAAATAATCAGCCCTGAGGCTCTGAAACGGGAAAGGAAGGCAAGGACTGGGAGAAGGATGCAAGTGCTGGTGCTCACAGCTTCGTAGAGGGCTCTGAGGAAGTTGATCTCCTTCATGAGAGAATCCAGCCTGGCCTGCATCTCTGTCTTGTCCAGGTAGGCAGTGTCCACCTCCTAGGATCACCAGAATGAGGTGAGTTTCAGAGAAGCAGAGGAAAAGCTGGAGAAGGGGGTTCTTGCAGGGCTGGGAGGCCACGTGGGCAGGCGCCCACCTTCTTCAGGGTCACAAACTTGTTCTCGATGGCCGTGTTCTTGTTGAGCTCCTCTTCATATACGTGGAATGGAGGTGGAGGGGTGGTCTAGGCTTGTTTAAAAATTATTTCATGTTTCAGGACCAGCCTTTAATTTTTTTTTTTTT
>VZRX01007987.1:2483-84464 GCA_013398075.1 Notiomystis cincta | reverse complement strand
TCTAATTTTTTTTTTTTTTGTCTGTACAGGTCTGCACCTTCGTTTTCTCACCCTGTAATTTTCTGCCTGTGACTTTTCAGCCATATCTGGTATTAAACTTGGGCCTTACTCAGAAGATTAAATCAGCAAAAAGGCTTTTTTCACCCTGTTTTCTGCATCTGTTGCAGCCCACCCAGGCCCAGGCAGACAATGAACAGACTCACTTGTTCTTGAAATCTTCAGCGAGGCTCTGCACCTTGCTCAGCTCCCCTCCCAAGTTCTCCCTGTCTGTCATTAGTCTGCTCAGGTGCCTCCTGAGGTTGTTCAAGTAGGTCTCAAAGAGGGGCTCGATGTCCTTTCTCACTGTTTTGTTCCCTTGTTCTTGCAGAAGGGCCCACTTGGTCTCCAGGACCTTGTTTTGTTGTTCAAGGAATCGGACCTGGAGAGAGAAGGGTGTTTTAAGACGGTTTTCCTTGGAGAGGTGAGAGACATCCTGCAAGGATTCACTTGCTGGAAGGTGGGAGGTCTCAGCCCTTGGGGAACAGCTGACAATTTAAACACTCCTGCTGTCTTTCCCAACTTGGCTTGCTTATATCCAGTACCACTACTTTGTCCCTGTTTTCTCATCTCAGCATTCTCGAAAGATGAAAATAGTCTCAAAGCTGGAAACCCTCAGGATTTATTCCCAGCCTGCTGGGATGTTAGAACTAGCAGTATGGGAGCAACAAAGTTGTGGATAAAGATGTAATTCACCCTTGTTTGTGCTTCCCCATCAAAGAATCACCACAGCATAACCAGGAATCTCAGGTCTCACTTTGTCGATGAATGAAGCGAATTTATTGTTGAGGGTTTGAATCTGCTCCTTCTCATCCTTATGGATGCACTGGATGATGGGGTCAATCTCCGAGGTGAGTGGCTTCAGAAGGCTCTGGTTGACTGACACTTGATGGAAGCTCCTAACTGGGACAGCAGGGAATCCAGGGCCATCGCCAAACCCAAAGGGACCAGCAACTGCCCCACCAAACCCACAGGAGATCCCAGTGCCAGCAAAACCTGCAGGTCCGCAGAAGCCACGACTTCTCCAGCCAAAGAGATCCTCTGGCATCCACCAAGGCTGTGGAGGCTCCTGCTTCCAAACCCTCCAGTGACCCTTCCACAGCCAGTGGTGGCCCCGCAGCTTCAAGCTTGGGATGCAGGGTGCAGGCAGAGGCTGGAGCTGCTTGGGATGAAGGCAGAAGCAGTGCTGAAGCTGGTTCTGCCCTGGCTCCTCACGGTGCACTGGTGGGACATGGCAGCTGCCAAGAGTGATCCAAGGAGGAAAGGAATGAGAGGAAGTGGCAGGAGGTGCAGTTGTGCTTCCCCAGCCTGGGACTGGCCCTTTATTACCCTCCTGAGGAGGGGAAGGCTCCAGTGTGGGGCTCATCCTGCTGATTAACCGGGCCCAGCACACCCACAGGGAGTTCACCATGAGCACCTATGGAGCTTTCAAGGAAGTGCAAGGGTTGCATTTTTTTGGTGTTGAAATATCTGAGAAAACCTCGATAGTGGCTGCTCAGCTCCTGTTTGCAGCCACCCCTTTCCCACTCCCTCCTTCCACTGCTGCAGGAGATGGTTCCGACTGCCAGCTTATCTCCAGTCCATGGATGAATCAACCTGGGTTATGTAAGGTTAATTTGGTTGATTTTGGAACATTGAATGCTGGTGTGGGGTCTGAGCTCTGAGAAGTCTCTGATCATGGATTGTGATTTTGAGCAAACTCCAGAGGGGCATCAGCACCTCAGGCCCCAAACTGATGGAAACTGTTCTCTTGTTCTCATGCCCAAATGAGAGTTCTTTAAAGCAGAACTGGTGCAGGAGAGGGAAAGAGGTGATGGAGGGTGGTGATGGGGGAGTCTTGGAGCACCTGCCACCAAAAAACAGCTGGAATGTGGAGGGAATTTTATGAATGGAGGGAATTTTATGAAAGGTTCTCAGACCTTTTCTTTCTGTGAAAACTGTCCACATTCCACAGAATCATCAGGGTTGGAAGAGGATGACCCAGTCCAGCTGTTAGCCCAGCATCACCATGACCACCCTAAACCATGTCCCTAAATGTGCCAAATCACACTGATTTGGACTGACAACAGATGGTGAAATATCAGAACCTGCCCCAGAAGAGTTTTCATCATCTGTGATGCCACAAACCCTGACTTGGTGATTTCTCAGGTCTTCACCTGCACAGATTTTTGAGCTGTTTCCTGGCTCATGGGATGACCTTGTCTCCACATGGTGTTACCAGGCTGCCCTCCTCACGCCCATTGTCTTTCCCCTACTATCCCTTACTCACCATGAAATTCAGTGCTTACAACATTGCTCACAGATATCTCTCTTCACTCCTACCCCCTGTGGCTTCCAGGAAAAGCCAAACAGAGCATTTCCCTGGTGAAGGATGCATTGTCTCAGCTCTGGCACAGAGCAGGCAAGATGCTCCCAAGTGTCTCCCAGTGCCCAGGGGTGAGCATGCTTTTCCCAGCACCTGCAGCTCCTGGGGTGTGTCATGGTTTGTCTCTGTTGTGGATGCTCTAGCTGAGCTCCCACTCGTTGCAGGAGGCAGCAGCCCTCCCACAGAGCATTCCTGGGAATCCATAGCTTTCCCCAGCCATGTCCAGGCACTGGGGTTTGCTGCAGGTGTTTGCACATACATCTTTCAGGAGCTTGTCCTGGCACATGTGGCAGCCGGACAGAAAAGTGAGTGGGTCCAGAAGGTCTCAGGAGGGAAATGGGAAGTTTTCCATCATCTCTTTTGCCTTTCAGCCAAACCTTTTTATTTTTATTTCTATTTTTCTCTCTGTTCTTCTAACGTTTCCATTACACACCCTGGAATAACAATAACTGTCTTGGGAGTGTTTCAACTCCTCTGTGTTACAACAAGCAGCTGTTTTTAAGAGAGAGGTGCTCCTGTGACTGAGCCTCGGGCTGTCCTAAAGAACTCTGTAAAATCCTTATGGGCACCAGCCTGCAATCAGCTCCCTCCACACACTGTGAATCCAGGCCCCTGAGTGCCAGCACCATCCATGTCATTATGACTAAGGCTTTAATCTGGGCTGGGCTGGAATTAATGGGGATCATCCTCTCCTGCTGAAATACTGGCCTCAGGTCACAGCTGCAATTTGACGGGATGCAGGAGGTGACAGCCTGGTGACCAGGGCCCTGCTCTTGGGCCAGGACAGCTGTATGTTGGTTGAGTATCCAGAGGTGTGATGCCCTGGAATATTCTGGCCCTGGCATTCCCCAGGCTGGATGAAGAGCTTTGTCCTCTCTGTGCTGTGACAGAGATGTGGGTGCAGTGGGCAGCACCTTCTGACATCCTTGTTGGACATGGGATCAAGTGTTGTGTTGGTGTCACAGATGTCGGAAACGCCCTCCTGGGCTAGATTCTGGTATTTCCTGATCTGTTGTCAGTCCAAATCAGTGTGATTTGGCACATTTAGGGACATGGTTTAGGGTGGTCATGGTGGTGCTAGGCTGGCAGCTGGATTGGGTCATCTTGAAGGTTTCTTCCAACCCTGATGATTCTGTGGAATGTGGACAGTTTTCACAGAAAGAAAAGGTCTGAGAACACCATTTATAAAATTCCCTCCACATCCTTCCCCTTCTCTAGCTGTTTTTTGGTGGCAGGTGCTTCAAGACTGCCACCAGTGCCCCATGTTTTGACCCCTCACAGCATGAGGGGCTGGAGCATGTCCAGAGATGGGAATGGAACTGGGGAAAGGGCTGGAGCAGCGAGCAAGGGTCTGGTCCCTCCTCCTGAGGACCTCAGGGCCTCTGCCTGGAGAAAAGGAGGTTCAGGGGAATTCCCTGACAGGAGGGGGCAGCCAGGGAACAACAGGACAAGAGGCCTCAGGTGCCAGGGGAGGTTTAGGTTGGACATCACGAGGAATTTCTCCATGGATGTTGGAAGGGGCTGCCCAGGGAGGTGGAGTCCCTATCCTAGAGGTGTCCAAGGAAGGACTGGATGTGGCACTTGGTGCTCTGGGCTGGGTTACAAGGTGGGAGCTGTGCACAGGTTGGATTCAATTATCTGGGAAGGCTTTTCCAACCTCAGGGATTCTGGGATTATATGATCCCATATCCTTGTGGTTAGAGAGGGTGTGTTTGGGCAGCAGGAGGAAGGCCTGGCCCTGGCTGACCTGGCCCAGGATATTGTTCTGAGGATGTTGTTTCTTCCCTGGAGGCTGCTGAGAGGGGTGGTGCAGCAGAAGTGGGGACCCACAGCAGATCCACAACCAAGCCTGCAAGATTTTGGGAAGGAGATTTCCTCAGGGATACACACACTGAGGGCAGGTCATCCTAGAAAATTATGGGAAACTACTGGTCCTGAAGGAAACCCTGAATCCAGTCTGTCATTCCAGCACTGCCAACTCCCTTCTATTTCCCCAAATCTGTGAGTATTTTCCTAAGAGGGCCTCTCTACTCATTACTTGAACCTATTAAAATCCAGGGAGTCAGAGCTGGGATGTTTTTTCCAGTCACATCTGTTCATTCAAGTGACCTTCCAGCAGTGAGATCTGTCACTGCAGATGTTTCTCTGCTTTTACTTCTCCATTAATTTCTCCCAGTCAGTCAGAACCACATCTGAAATCCCTACACCTCCTCTGGTTTTTCTTCCACCTTCTCAAAGCAAGACCTTGTCTCCAATATATCCTAAAAACCTGAAGAAGTGCTGGATCTTGAAGACTTTCACTTTTCAACAGTGAAATAAATCCCTTTCTGGGGTGTTTTTATAGCTACTGGATAAGTGACGTTTAATTCAGTATAGGACCATATCTGGTTCATAATTCCTTTGACCAGAATATGGATCTGATCCTACCCCTCTGTGTGGTTAGAGGAGAGGGAACGTAAGCATCAGGACTCAAACTGAGCACCTGAGCCAGGGAAGGCTCTCAACCAGCTCAGGAAGATGTTGGCACTGCTGGCTCCGAGGCATGGGTGAGACCAGGGCTTTGGGATGGATGATTCACCTGAACAGGCCAGGGGGTTCCTCTGGCTCCCCTGGGAATTAATTCCCTCTTGTTTGATGCTTGTGCAAGTACATCACACACCTGGTACTGGGATCCCACCCCCAGGATCCAGGCTCTTGCATGCTCAGTGGGCTGGGAGCTAGAAGTAAATGAAGCTCAGACCTTTTCCCCTATGCCTGACTCCTGCCTTGGCATGTCCTAGTGTTTGGCTTCCAGGTGTTTTCCCTGCACAGTGAGGAGGGAATGTTGAAATTAACACCAAACCTCCCTCTGAAGCTCTGCTGGGCTGGTGTGTTCTGGCTGCTGACAGTGAAATTCAGTAAATCTGAGTGAGGAGCAAAAATCTGAGCCTTTACTGGTCAGGGCCTGAGGAAGAGTTCTTGTTACCTGTGTTTGCATTTGCTCTTGCACTTCTTTAATTAAAAGGACCACAAAATAGAATAAATTACATGTGGATTTTTATTAGACAAACCCCAGAAAGTGAAGAGAGACAAACAGTCATGGGACACATTTTATATACAAAATCTGGCAAAAAAACTGCTGAGCTGGAGCAAGCTAGCTGCAAATTTAACCCAGTGAGACTCAGGTTCAGGGCTGAGCCCAACAGGACGTGTGTGAGACAACACAGCTGAGAGAGAGTTCCTAAAGTAGGGCTCCTGTGGGACAGGACTTGGGGTGCAGGTGGCCCTGGTTGTGCTGACCCTGCCACACTCCAGTAAAGGACCAGTTATGGTGTTTTCTGGTGCGTGGCAGTGACTGGAAGGAGAATTTTAGCTCCTGTAACTTCTTCTGCTGGAGGAGCTGGAGACAAACTTCATGCTGGAGCTGCTGCCAGCCCCGAGGGTGGTGCTGCTCACCCCGGGAACACTCCCACAGTTGAAGCTGTTCCCCAGATTGCAGATCCCCCCTCCCATGCTGAGGTTGCTCCCTCCTCCGTATCCCGTTCCCACTGTTGTTCTGGTGACAGCTGCAAGGAGGAGAAGGAAATGTTTCAGTATCTCTGGGCATTGGCTTCTTGGTGCAGAGACACAGGAATGTTTGAATAAGGTGATTGTT
The DNA here is from genome assembly GCA_013398075.1 of Notiomystis cincta. Lineage (NCBI taxonomy): Eukaryota > Metazoa > Chordata > Aves > Passeriformes > Notiomystidae > Notiomystis > Notiomystis cincta. The sequence continues at coordinate 78,429 of VZRX01007987.1, read as the reverse complement.
ATATTTTAGAGACTTACAGATATTCACTGGGACCCCATCTCCAGCCAGCCTGTTCAAGAATGGAACACAAGGAAGAGGATTAGAAGTCTTTTGATATTGGGGGGGGGGAAATAGGATACATTTCCTAGAGGCCTTTGAGGAGAAAAATAAAATCACAGCACAATTCCTGGATTTTTGGGACAATCTCCTTGCTCTGTGCCCCCTGTTTAGCATTCCAGAAATACTGAGCTTCTCCAGTGCCATCCCCAGCCCCAGGGCTGGATATTTCCCACTCACCTGCACTCCTCGCCCTCCAGCAGCTTCCTGTAGGTTGCAATCTCGATGTCCAGGGCCAGCTTGACATTCATGAGCTCCTGGTATTCCCGGAGCTGCCGGGCCAGGTCAGCCTTGGCCTGTTGCAGAGCATCCTCCAGCTCGGCCAGTTTGGCCCTGGCGTCCTTGAGGGTCAGCTCCCCGCGCTCCTCAGCATCGGCGATAGCGGCTTTCAGGTTTGCACACTATGGAACACAAAGCTCTGCTCAAAGTCCCCATGCCAGACCCAGCCTGTTCTTTACCTCCCCTGCAATCACAAGGTTTTATCCCAGCACCATCAGCTCCACCAGTTTTAGTGACAGTTTTCTTTTTGAATGAAAAAGGGTCAAACTGAGCAGAACTGCCCAGGTTGCTCCAACCTTTTCCTTCCTCTCCCTTGCAAGTCGGGGGTAAATTGGTCAAAAGTGGAGTTTGCTGTCCTTTACCTGTTTTTTCACACTGTCAATCTCGGATCGGAGCCGCTGGACGTGGCGGTTGAGCTCCGAGATCTCCTGCTTGGTGTTCCGGAGGTCGTCCCCATGCCTGCCAGCCGTGGCCTGCAGCTCCTCGTACTGTCACAGAGAGAAACAACCAGTCAAGGGAAAATCCACCATTTTTGGAGTTACCAGGAGCCTGAGAGTCCCTCCTCAAGCCCAGATCAGCAGCTGGGAAAGTTTTCTTGGAAGAGTCGGTCTTTATCTGTTCCAGACAAGATAAAAAGATAAAAGCACAGAATAGATCCTTCACCTTGGTCTGGTACCAGGACTCCGCCTCGGCGCGGCTCCGGTTGGCAATGTCCTCGTACTGTGCCTTGACCTCAGAGATGATGCTGTCCAGATCCAGGTTCCGGTTGTTGTCCATGGTGAGGACCACAGAGGTGTCGGAGATCTGGGTCTGCATCTGGGACAGTTCCTTCAAAGAGCACAGGGAATGAGGTAATTCCCTTGGGAGATGCCTTTTCACCCTTCCAGGTGAGCTGCAGAACTGGGAGAGGCTGTTACAGATCGTTATCTGAACAGCTCAGGTGTTGGTGCAACTCTACAGAGGGGAAGGATTTAGCATCTCCCAGGGGAAGGAATTAGAGACTCTCGGAGGAACGGAGGGAGAGAAGCTCTTCACTGAGGGCCAGGATGTTTTGGAACTGGTTGTACTCACTGCTTCGTAAAGCGCTCTCAGGAAATTAATTTCTTCACTCAGTGCATCTGCCCTGGCTTGGAGTTCCACCTTGTTCATGTAGGAAGCATCTACATCCTGAGAGAGAAGAGATTTTTGGGTGGCTTACACCCCTATCAGTCAATCAGGAACACACATTGTGATAAGAGTCCAGGGAAGAAACCATAAGAAAACTAAAGGGGTTGGAATTGTAATGGATTGATTTGTGACTGAGTAGGCGATCAGAGCTCTACAATGAGACATCCCACAGTGCCCTAGAATTTGCTCTCACCTTCTTGAGCGTCACAAATTCGTTCTCTGCGATGGTCCTTCTATTGATCTCATCTTCGTACCTAAAGGAGACCGGCACAGGGAGCTTTTGTTTGGGCAGGTAATAGAGAGAGGTGATTTGAGCCTTCTGGAATGAATTTCCTTCAGGAGCATTTTGCATACAATGCACTTTTCCCTCAATGAGAGACCAGGAGCTGAACCAGTTAAAACAAGTACATCAAAACAATTTGAACGAATCCATTATTTTTTACTTATTTCTGGCCATTAGTCATCCTCCTTCTGCTGTTTTAAGCAAATGAAATGTGCTGCCCTGAAACTTTCAGACCTACTGTGTAATTTTCCCTCTCAGTAGGTAATTTAGTTAATAAGTCTTTGATCATGCTCCAGATTATTCCCTTAATGTTGGTGTACTTGGATCTGTTACTCCGTTACTGAGAAAATTTCTCATTGAGAAAATGTCATTGCTGGGAATTCCAGGATCCCAGACTCTCCTGGATTCCCCAGTTGGTTTAAGGATGTTGAGAGGAGAAAGTCTGCACCTGCCCAAGTGAGTAGAGCATTAGCTCAAGACTTACTTCTTCTTGAAGTCCTCGACCAGGTACTGGGTGTTGACGAGTTCTCCCTCCAGCCTCCCCTTGTCGCTCAGCAATGAGTTCAGCTGCACCCGCAGGTTGTTGATGTAGGTCTCAAAAAGCGGCTCCAGATTGTTCCTCACTGTTTTCATTCCCTGCTCCTGCAGCAAACTCCACTTGGTTTCCAGCACTTTGTTTTGTTGCTCAAGAAATCGGACCTGGAAGGAGAAATATCCTGAAGGGGCTCTGAAAGTAAAGAGACTGGGGAGAATTTCCCTGCAAACTGAAGGGTCTCAGAACTGGCTGAGAGGGTGAAATGCTCCTCCCAGCTGGTTTTCAGAGCCCAGTTCTCATCTGTTAGGAAATTCGACTGCAGGGACCCTGTTCAGTGTTACAAACTCTGGAACAACCCTTGATTTTCTGGCTTTCTGTTTGTTGTTTAAGTTGAGACCAGGTACAGGGATTTTGTGTGAAAGGGGTGACCAAAATCAGATAAGGAGCAAAGCAGGGCTTGCTCTTTAATTAGAATATCATTGTTAAGGTGCTGTTTCTCTTTCCCTTCAGTAGAGCTCCTCTACCCCACTAAACATCCAAAATACTCCTGTGTTTTCCTTGAAACCAAGGAGAGGCTGCTTGACCAGAGCAGGAACTGAGCAGCTGTTCTTGTACATCAGTGAAATGTTGTGGACAGACATAGTTGGATCAGATTTTGATATCTGGAACTAAAAATCCAAATATTTTGGTGACAGATTTAAATGCCTTTGAGAGAATTCAAGCAGTAAGAAGCTGCCTCTCCCTTGCACCAATTTCTTGGTCACTTTAGGTGGGTTTCTGGAATTCACTTAATCATCTACAAAGCTCCTGAAATGCTCACTGGAGGAGCCCAAAGTCTCCAGAAGGGTGGGATTGTCCTCTGGAGCTTTCTTTCCGCACTGCCTGTGAGATGTGGAACAGCAAACGAGGAGGAACTCAAACACTGGGTGATTAATTCATGGCAACCGCTATGGAACAGGTGCCATTCCCTGGAGCTTACAGGGCATCATCCAGTCTCATTCCTCACTTCTATTCCTCCTTGATCAGCTTTTATCCTCATAAAGCAGCAAAGAAGTGTCCCTGTCAAAAAAATCAGATAATTAAGAAAGCTCAGATCTCACCTTGTCAATGAAGGAAGCGAATTTGTTGTTGAGGGTTTTGATTTGTTCCTTCTCCTCTTTTCGGATCCTTTGGATGTTGGGGTCAATCTCCAAGTTGAGCGGTTTCAGAAGGCTCTGATTGATGGAGACTTCGTGGATGCCCCCAGCTGGGAATCCAGGGCCACCCCCAAAGGCCCCGTATCCGTAGCCAAAGCCACCCCCGTACATGCTCCCAGCACCAAACCCTGCAGAGCCATAGAAGCTGCCACCCCTTCCAGCCACAGAGATCTTCTTGCAACCACCAACGTTATAGAGGCTTTTACTTCCAAAGCCCCCTCCGAGCCTGGCAAAGCCACTGCCAGCGTTGCAGCTGCCCAGGCGGGTGACGGAGCAGGAGCTGAAGCTGGTCCGGCAGGTGTTGGGGACCACAGCCGAAGCAGCGCTGAAGCCACTTCTCCCCCTCTGAATCCTCACGGTGGACTGGCGAGACATTGCCGGGGCTTTTTGGATTGGGATGGATGCTGCAGCTGGAATAAAGGAGCAAAGGTGCTGGCCTGGAGCAAGGAGTAGGAGGGAAAGGAGAGAGGTGAACCTGTGCTCTGCGAGGGCTGGGGAGAGTCCTTTTATGCATGTATGAGCCTGGGATGGGTTAGATGAGGTGGATCATCTTTCTGATGAATTAGGCTTGGCATGTCCAACAGCATTCTGGAGAGTAAACTCACTCCGCACACACGCCCTGCTGAAATAATACAGCCCAGGTTCTCAGCAACAGGGAATTGTTTGGGAATAACTGTCGCCGGTCTTTGTAGACAGCCAGACTCGTCCCCATTTCAAAGCTGGAAAGTGCTGATGAGTCATGTTGGGCACCGGCAGCAAAACACCGCTCAAGTGCCTGTCACTCAACACCTCTGTCATTGGAAAACTTCATCCCTCGGGATTGCTTTCGCCCCTTCTTTTGTTCACAAGCAGGGCTTGGGAAAGTTTAAATCCTTGTGCTTTAGGAGTGGGATTGGTGCCAGTTCCACAGCCAGCCCTGCAGTCAATTGTTTTATCCTGAGGTTTTGGGATACCTTCTTGATAAGGTTCTTGTGAAATTTGACCAGAGACATTGTGGACTCTGCATCCCTGGAAGTGCCCAAGGCTGGGTTGGATGGTACTTGGAGCAACCTGGTCTATGGAAGGTGTCCTTGTCCATGGGATTAGATGATCTTTAAGGCTCCTTCCCATTCAAACCATCTGGTGATTCCATGGACCACGTGGTCCCCTCTGAGCCGCCACAGAAATCGGCAGATATAGTTTTGCTCCCGTCTCTAAAAAGCTCAGCTCCCTCTGGAAATCCTGCTGGAAATCCTGCCTCTCCAGGCTTATTCCACTGTCTTTAAAAATATAATTACACAAATAAAACCAAAACATTTTGACAAGATCTTTTTGTTCCTGTGTGGATTTTGACAGCTGCCACTGAGCTCTGTCACAAACACGTGCTGCTACCTTGGGTTTGAGGGTTTGGACTTCATTTTAGGAGGATGAAAACAAACAAACAAACAAACAAACAACTCAGAAATAAATACATAGAAGGAAAGATTGTGGGAATGGGAACTGCTTTGACACCACCAGCTCTGTGGAAATGGAGTGCTCCAGGGCTGTTCCCAATGCACACTTAATAAACACAATGTCATTTCCCAAGGATTTAATCATCTCTTTCAGCACATCTGGAAGTGTGATCCTGCCTGCTTAAATCCACTGGAAAGTGCTCTACAGGATTCCCTCTGCTCAGATCCACAGGACATTGTAGGAAATCCTTGATCTTTCCTTTCTCACCACAGGTACCAGCACAGCCCTTTACATTTAACAGGTGGTTTGAGTAAAAGTCAAAAATAAAAATGTAAAAAAATAGTTCATTTTGAGGGACAAAAAGTGTTGTGGTGTTTTGTGTTGTTCAGGAAAATAGAATTTGTATTTGATTTATTTATGCAAGAGGTTGAAATTGTAAATGTATACCCCTGAGCAGCTTCCCCTTGTGCTGGCTGCAGGCCTGAGCAACTGCTGCTGCAGCACAGGAAGAATGGAATAATGAGGAATCAATGGAATAATAAGGAATCACCATGGTGGGGACAGCTGTGCTTCCATCTGCCCCTGCCCAGCTGCGTATCCTGATGCAGCAAACTCCCAGAAATTCTTTGTGTCCCTGTTGCTTCCCAGCTGTCCGAGGGATGATGTTTGCAATGGAGGTTTTATTGTTATTCTATGACAGAGTTTGTCTGTTTGGTTTTGTGTTTATTGCAATGAAGGGCTGAATGCTGCAGGTTTTGCCCAGTGGTGCTGTGTCTCTGGGTCTAACTCTGCACCCTTGGGAGCTGGAAGCAAACAGATTGTAAGCAAAGTCTGTGTCCAAAGGGCATTTTTGAAAGGATTATTGATCAATCTGGGGGCTTTGCCCACAAATAGACAGATATCAGGACCTGAGGTCATGAGATTCATTCTCACATGCAAAAAGTATGCTGGATTCCAGTCCCAGGCAGAAAGATTTCCAACTGAAAGAGGGGGAAATTAGGTTGGATATTGGGAAGAAATTGGGAAGAGTGTGGTGAGGCTCTGGCACAGGTTGCCCAGAGAAGCTGTGGCTGTCCCATCCCTGGAAGTGTCCAAGGCCAGGTTGGAACAGCCTAAAATAGTGGAAGGTGTCCCTGCCCATGGCCAGGATGGGATGGGCTTTGGAATCCCTTCCCACCCAAACCACTCCATGACATTAAGATACTCAAAAGCAGCTGGAAGTTGCCAGCCCATGGTTCCTTTGGGAATCGGTCTCTCAGTTCTCTCCATCTCCCCTAACTCGGAGTACCTGAAAGGAGTTTTATTCCAATTTTTCCAGTGGAGGTCAGCACCAAAGGGCAGACCCTCCCTCCTGAGGGAGATGCACAACGTGGGGAGTCCAGGTGCGCAAGGCAGAGCTCCCCCAGTTCTCCCAGCAGGATGTGTCAGTGCTTTCCTTTTTCCCCCTCAGGCTCCCTTTACATCTGAAACTTGTCTTTTTTTGGCTAAGGAATCCACCAAGTGCGTTGGAGCCCATGGTTAATAACAGTAGTAATAATGAAGCTCCTCCAAGCAACTGAGAAGGAATTAATTTCTTTCCATTCCACATTCTGCCAGGGTGGAGGTGATGTGGTTGTCACTCATCCGGAAGGAATTTCAGAAGTAATTACAAAAGGCAGAACTGGGAACACAAGGAGCTGTAGCTACAGGTTTGGGGTATGGGCTGATGGAAAGGGGGGTCCCCACCCTGCTCTGTTGATGAAACACAGAGTTTCCAGGTAGCTCCCAGGGGAGTGTCTCCCATGCTCCTGCAGCTCCAGACATGGAATGGATTTACTGCTCTGCTGCAGGGACCTCCTGATACAGAGGCTCCAGAGGATGGTCCTGGAGCTCACCCACTGCTAAGGAACTTTTCCTCCTGATCCCACCTCAGGATCTGTGTCTGGGCAGGTCCCTCTGGACCAGAGCCCCCTGGTGTGAGAGAGGCTGGGCAGGCTCTGGAGCCTTTCCCTTCCCTCTCCCTCCTCGTTTCTTCCCACCAGGATGAGCAGTCGCTGCAAGCCCAGAGCAAGAGGCAGGAGAACACTTTACAAATGCTGTAAACCTGGGAGTAAAGTCTTGGCTGAATTTGTGTCTGGCACCACACTGCTGTTAAGGTAAAAACCTCTCCCTTGAGATTAGGGAGCTCTGCCTCTGTCAGGCCAATAAATGCAACTCCAGCCCCTTTAGTGAGAAGTCGGAGCCATTTTCCTGGGTTTTAGTGAACAGGGATGTCTCCAAAAATGTCTTCTCATCACCTCCTCTCCATCCCTCTGCTCTGCTACTCCTGTCCAGAATCCACCTCAAAATCCTTCATCTGATGCAACTTCTCAGGCTGAATTTTTTTGATGTTCCTCTGTGTGTTTTGTTTGTGAAAATAACCATATTTGTAAAACAAGAATGTGTCAAAGTACCTTGCGTTGGTTCACCTGTGCTACCTAATCTCAGTTTAATTATCAGCAAAGTCAAGGCTGTAATTTAGGTTAATTGCTTAAATTAAAGCCTTTGGGTTAAACTTGGGCTTCCAAGCTAAATTCAAACCCAACTCATTTTGGGCATAATTTACTACTTCATCCTGCATTGATGAAGACCAGCAGGACTGAGGTTTTTCCACGGGAGACCACTGAACTGACAGCATCCCTGTGCTGTGGGGCTGGGCCCCTCTGAGACCTCCTGGGTAGGAGGTGAGTGTCCCTGAATCCCATTTCCCGAAGGGATGAATTAGGATGAGCTCCTCAGAAGTTTTCCCATAGGTGTTGCCCTGTGCTGGGTCCTTTGAGCCTGTTCCCAGCAGTATCTGGAGGCCAGTCAGCTCCAACTCCTGGGTGACTTTGAAGTGTAGGTGTGACCTGCTTTCCCCAGATAATTGTTTTCTGTGCCAGCACGCAGACTCCAGTGCAGTCCAGGCTTTGCAAAGAACTTCACCTCTATCACTGCTGCCTTGCACACACCTGGGAGGGCTTGTTCTCCCTGGGGTATGTTGCATCTTGAAGGACCCTGGGACTTTTGGAGGGGTCTGGTACCTCCTTTATCCTGTTCTGGTGCCTGAAGGAACCTGAATCCTCCCACGTCTCCTTGTAATGCCTTTGGAGAATCCCCTGCCCTGGGTTGGGCTGCTGGGATGTGACCCCCACATGCAAAACATGAACTCCAAAGGCTGAAGGTGGCTGCAGGGTATTTGTCCTATCCAATCCTTTCTCCTGGCCCTGGGACATGTCATTTCCCCCAGTAAAGAACATGGAGCCCTGGAAATGGTGTTGCTGGGGCGTCCCACAGTTTTGGCAAGCTCTGTGCACATTCCACATCCCTCAGCTCCATCTTGCTCCTGGCTTGGTTTTCCTTCTGAAGATCCATAGTGCTGGTGTGAAGTTTAATTTCTCCCTGTTGAAACAAACCTGGATTGGCACAAGAAGCTGGGAAGATAAACAAGGATTATCCATGTGTCCTGGAAAGTGAATCCAATCGCAGGGCAGAAATTCCAGGAGGCCTTGTGTTTATTTACCACTCCGCTGTCGGTGGGATTGGTTCCATTTCTGACCTTCAACTGGTTTGGGAAGCGGGATATTGCTCCAACTGAGCAGATGACAGCTGGGAATATTGTTCCACTCTGGATTTGTTGCATCCTGCATTGCCTTCCCTGCAGCCATTTCGTGTCTTATTTCATTCACAGCCTGTGCAAATAAGCAATTTGCAAATTAAAATAATTTTCTTTGACGGAAATTCTGCTTTTGAGTCAAAAAAGCTAAAAAGTTTCATTTTGGAATTGTTAAAGGGAGTTGGTTCAGTGTTTCAGGATAATTCCCACAAGAAATGTTGAAATTAAATGTTGAGTTTCAGAAAATGTGTTCAGAAACACCCAGTGTTTCGGTGGCAGCAAAAATCACATGTCACATTTGAATTGAGCGTGTCAAATTTTCCAGGTCTCTGAAAATCAGGAGGAGGGAAGTTGAATACAGCTTTTTGCATCTGCTCTGCAAATTCCCAAAGAAAATGTGCCAGGACAGGCTCTTAGAACACTTCACTATAAGCAGAAAACGCACAGAGCTGCTAAGGGCTTTTTTGGCTGCATCTTCACCCTCAGAGTGAAGACCCAGCACTGGCTCAGGAGCTGTCCTGGTGACACTGGGATGGGTAAGGATTTGGCAAAGATGTTTCATGGAGGGTTCATTGATGGTGGACCCATGTGTTTATGTGGCTGATAGTCCAATGTGTTGTGCAACTTGGGTTAAAAACCAAAATCCATCAGACTTGACATTTAGTTAAACATTTGCTTAAAGCCCAAAACCCACCATTTGACATTTTCAATAATAAACCCCAACAGGCTCTGCCTCCAGTCACCACTTTGGCTCTGGAAGCTTGTCCCCATTTCCTCAAATCAGTCTAAGAAACATGGTCAGATGCTTGAAAAGTGGGGGAAACTCTTCAATTAATGGACCCCAAACATTTACCCTCCATAAAACCTTCTCTAGTCTAAAAGAGCTGCCCCAGATATCTCAAGACATCATTCCATCGCCCTTCCCCAGGTGCTGGAGTGGAGCCTTGGGATGTTCATCCCACCATAGGACCATTGGGCGGGACCATCCCTTTCCCTGCTCTGGGTCCCCACCTGCTGGAGATGCTGGGCTGGCTTGGCCAGGACTCTCACACCTGCACCAGGTGATGGACAAGGGGGTCCTGTTGGTGGAGCTCAGAGGCTTTTCCCTGGAAAGCTGCTCTGGCATGTTGCACAGGGGGCATTTTCTGGCAGACCCGGCTGACGCCTCCTCTCCTCTCCACCCCCAGCTGGAGTTTGCAGGTATTGAGGGATGGGTTGATGGGCACCGACCATCTCCTTTTGGGACCAGCATTCCCAAAGGGCTTCGAGTCCTTCCTTGTCTGGCCCCCTTCTGCCCTGGCTCTCTCCTTGCCCATGGTTCTTTTCCTGCCTTTGGGGCTGGATTCCCACCTTGCCCGGTGCTGTCCCATTCCTGCCGGGATCAACACCTGGCCCTGGCAGGGAGCGGGATCAGGAGATGCCTGTGGAGCCAGAGGAGGGAGCCTGGGATTGGTATGGGATCTTAGCTGAAACCCCCCAACCAGGCAAGTCATGGATACCTTCCAGGTGGCTGAGTAGGAACTGGGAGACTGAGTGCTGTGGGCACCTTAGAAGATCTCTAGTTCACTCCAAATGAACCTGAGGCCCCGAAATTGCCCTTGCAGAGGAGCAGCCAGGATGTTCCATGGACTATTTGTGCGTCCTAAGGAAACCTTGGTGTGCAAACACTGTGTGTGCAAATTTTGGGTGCCTTGCCCTGTGCCTGACCCTCCAGCTGCTCTTCCCAATCAGGGCAGTGTCCAACTGCTCCATCGCCTTCCTGCTGTGATGCCACTCTCGCTGTGTCCTTGCCGTGGTCCTGATGCCAGAGGTGGGCTCCTCTGATGTACAATTCACTCCTGCTTGTACAAACTAATGGCTGAGCCATGCCCTGCATGAGGCAGCTCATGAATCTCAAATAAACCTTTGGGAATCACTTTCCTTTTTCCCACTTCCCTGTACTTCCTTCCTCCTGCAGTGACAGGCAGAAAAAGGGCAACTTCGCAAGTAACCACCACAGTGGGATTCATCCAGCTTTTCACTCTGAGGCAGTTCTGAGGCAGCTTTTCCTTCTGTGCCTCAGTTCTCCATCCATAGAATCATGGAATGGTTTAGATTGGAAGGGACCTTAAAGCCCATCCAGTTCCACCCACATGCCATGGGCAGGGGCACCTTCCACAGACCAGGTTGCTCATCCCATGCTCCTTTCCATTTGCCCCATCTTGTCCTAGAGCCCAAGTCCTAAAACTGAGTTTCATTTCCTCAAGGAGCCAAACCTGTCTCAGGAACTGCCCTCAGGGCATCCCCAGTGGAGCAGGGACATGGCACAGACCAACACCCACAGCAGGAGGGAGGGAAGAAAAGTCAAAATATTTAAAAATGACAAATGCTCTTTTATTGGACCTTACAGTAGGTTAGGCCTGGAAATGAGGAGGCTGCAGCCACGAGGACAAGGAGTTAGAAATCTTATACACACAAAGCAAAAACCTTTCCCACAAGTGCTGGAGAAAACAGAAGGGGCTGGAAGAAATCTTGAATTTCGGAAAAAACCTTTGGAGGCTGTAACATGTGCTGGGGAGCAGAGGCTTTTAGAGCCTCTTGGAGGTGTTTTCACTGCTGAGGACCTGGAACTGTGGTTCCACAAGGCTGTGATTCACTCTTGGAATGGGATGAACAAAATGGTTGTCCTCGTTCCACATAGTGCTTCCAATTCCCTTTAAATAAGAGGAGAGACCAAGGGCTTGCTGACAGAGGGGCACCACAGGGTCCATGCCCAGCCAGTGACCTGTTACAACCTGTGCTTCAGCCAAAGGTGCTCCAGATTCTCACAGAGGGGTGCTGGTTCCCTCACTGCCCCAGAGGTGAAGGACGGAGGAAGGAGAGGCTCTAGCGCAGCTATTTACACCAAGATCTGCAGGGCAGCAGGCTGGAATTGCTGACGGTCGTGCGCTTGCCAGCCTTATCTGATGGTCTTTTTGCTGGTGGTGGTCTTGGAAACGATCCTGACACTGCCTCCTGTGCTGGAGCTGACGCCCCGGCTGCTCCCAGAGCTGAAGGAGCTGCCTCCACCATAGCTGAGCCCCCCGGAGAAGCCTCCGCTGCCGCCTCCGAAGCCTCCGCTGCCGCCTCCGAAGCCTCCACTGCCGCCTCCGAAGCCGCCGCTGCTCATGGTGTAGCTGCTGCTGCCGCCGCCGCCACCCATGCCGAGCCCCCCGCCCAGGCCCAGGCAGCTCCCGCTGCCGTAGCCCATCCCGCTGGAGCTACTGACCACAGCTGGAAATGAACCAGGAACACCCAAGTGAGGGGACAGCTGGACTCCCGAGGTGGGGAGACCTGCAGTGTCACCCCCTTAGTGAGGGGTGGGTGGGAACAGGTGGAACGGGGGCAGATACAAAGAGGTGGGATATGAAGAGGTGGAAGGGAAGTGATACTCACAGACACTGACAGCTCCGACTCCTTCTCCAGCAAGCCTATTGGGAAAGGAGAAAGTGAGCAATAATACCAAAACCTCATCCATGGGACCATCTAGTTAGGCCTGCATAGCCTTCAGTAGGCACTCTGGTGGGGTGTATCTGTGTTACAGGTGAAAGGTAACAGTGCTCATTTTTATCAGTATTAGGTGACAAGATCTGGAGAAACAAAACTTTGCCTACAAAGTTCACAATTTCAACCATCCCTCCGTCTGCAACAGTACTCCACAGAATTGGGAAGAACTGTTTGACTCCAAGGAGATGGTCCCTGGTCTGTACATAGCACATCCACATGTCCTCACCTGCTCTCCTCGCCCTCCAGCAGCTTCCTGTAGGTCGCAATCTCGATGTCCAGGGCCAGCTTGACGTTCATGAGCTCCTGGTATTCTCGGAGCTGCCGTGCCAGGTCAGCCTTGGCCTTTTGCAGGGCATCCTCCAGCTCGGTCAACTTGGCTTTGGCATCCTTGAGGGCCATCTCCCCACGCTCCTCGGCCTCAGCAATGGCTGCTTGGAGGTTGGCACACTGGGAGTGGGGAGAACAGGCAGTTGTTTCATTTGGGCTCCCCAAACCACTCTCCTGAGTGTTGCTGGGGAGTGTGGACATTGGCTGGTGGCTCCCAGGATGGCACTAAGGGCTCCTGATCAGAGATGGCTCTTCCTGCTGTGCCTGACCACCATTACCTCCCACCCACCTCCTCCTGCTCTGCAGGACCATCCCTCTCCTACCTGTTTCTTCACGCTGTCGATCTCATTCCGCAGCCTCTGGACCATCCGGTTGATCTCTGAAATTTCAATCTTGGTGTTCCTCAGGTCATCCCCATGTCTCCCAGCAGAGACCTGGAGCTCCTCGTACTGGTACATGGAAAGGACAAGAGCACTGGTGAGCACTGGGAGCTCAGGGAAGGGTGAGGGGACTTCAGGGAACAAAGTGCAGGTCTGGATGCAGGTTAAGGGGTGGGGGACAAGATTGCTCTGAAATCTGCCCATGGAATAATGTCATTTGCTCTTAGCTCTCAATATGTGCCAGGAAGGCAGCGCCTGATGGCACAGGGGACCTGGGCACTGACACTACCAGAATCTGGAAGGGAAAGTATTTAAGGCCAGTTCTACCAGTGACTCTGCTAGCTCGAGGTCAAAACTTTTGAACATCTCATTCCCGTCTCCCCTCAGCTGATGGGAAATAATTTCTGATCACAGAAATCAGTCTATCACCCCAGTTACCCACCTTGTTCTGGTACCAAGCCTCAGCCTCGGCCCGACTCCGGTTGGCAATATCCTCATACTGCGCCTTGACCTCGGCAATGATGCTGTTGAGGTCCAGGTTCCTGTTGTTGTCCATGGACAGGACCACGGAGGTGTCGGACACTTGCTGCTGCATCTGGGACAACTCCTGCAGAGGATGCAAAAAATAAAGTTAATTGTCTAGTGTCCACAGTAGAAACCACAGAGATGAGGTGATTTGGGAGTCCTCCCCACCAAGGTGTTTTCCTTGCATTTCCCCTGCTCCATCTCCATTTGCCCTTTTCTAACTTATTTCTGCATTATCATTTCCAAAAGGCTGGGAAGACCTTCTCCTCTGCTCCCACAGAGCCCTGGGTGTGGGATCCACAGGGCAGGAGCTGGGGGAATGCTCTCCAGGAACAACTCACCGCCTCATACAGAGCTCTCAGGAAGTTGATTTCCTCTGCCAGTGCATCGGCCTTGCCCTGGAGCTCAACCTTGTTCATGTAAGCACCATCCACGTCCTAAAGAAAAGATACCAATGGTTTCTGATGAAACCAGAATCCAAAGGGGCTTCAGGACACCAATGGGACTGTGTCTGCTTCCAGGTCTATTATTCGTAGAATCATGGAATCATGGAATGATTTCGGTTGGAAGAGACCTGAAAGTTCATCCAATTCCCTCCCCTGCAATGGGCAGCGATACCTTCCATAGACCATATTGCCTTGGATTCTTCCAAGAATGAGGCAGCCACAGTTTCCCTGGGCAACTTGTGCGAGTGCCACCAGCTCCTTACGCTCATTTGTAAGTCCCTGTGATCAAGGTATTTTTTTAACAAAATATTGGACATTGACTGTGAGCCAGAACCAGGATCTTGGGCAGAAGGCAAAGGATGTGATTAGAGACTGAGTTGAGTTGAGCCACAAGTGACCAGGAAACAGGGCAGCTCTATCAGCATAGAGAAGGTTGTGCCCAGTCCTGGTCTCAGGAGGACTCAGCCCAGGATGTGCTGATCTCACAGCTTGATCTAACCAGGAGGGTGCAGGACCCCAACTCCCACCAGCTTTGCTTGAACTCTGCAAGGTGAGTTAATTCCACTTCCTGGCCCATAATTCCCAACCCACTCACCTTCTTGAGGACCACAAACTCATTCTCGGCACCCGTGCGCCGGTTGATCTCATCTTCATATCTGCCAGGATAAAAGAGTGAGGGGGTTTGGATGGAATGAAGAGGTGGGAACACCCCATTCCCAAATCATCAGTTGTGGCTCATGGATATATTCCCTACTCCCACATGTTTATCCAGAGCAGACGCAGAGCAAATATTACTGTCTTTGAACTGTGGGACTCCATGGTGTGAGTAGTCCCAGTTAAATTAATATATTTTAATCACTGGCCGTAAAGTCAAGCTCATACATAAATGTGCAGATTCAGAGCCCGTTTTGGCAGGAAGCAGGAGCAGCCATTCCCGATGACCTTTGCTCCAAGCAAAGTTATGCAAAAGACTTTCAACAAAGCTTCACTGCAATGCCTACAAATGTATAGTAAAGCAATCATTTGATATTTGATATTATAATAATGCTAATGGCTCTGAAGAACCCACTGCAGTATTTAATTAAAATAAAAAACTCCATGGTTGCGCAAGAGAGGATCATTACAGCTCTGACAGTGTTTCTGTGGAACTTTTTATGGCTCTGAGCAACATCCTCTCATCAGATAATCAGGGCAGGGCTTAGCTAGAAAGTAGACAAAACATGCAGGTTCTTGAGCCAAAGACCTGGCTTTCAAAGGCAGGTTCATGCCAGTCCTCTCACCAATATTGGCAGAGTTTTCCTGCAGCCTGAGCTCTGAATGGACAAGGGAAGAGGTGGAAATTAGCCAGTGGACTGGGAGCAAACTCTACATTTGAAATAAAATGTGTTCTCTTTCTCGGGAGGTAGGTCTGAAATCCAGACTGTAGACTTCATCATTTGGGGCCTGACCAGTATTTATAAAAGCTTAGAACACATTTCAAGACCTCAAATGCACCCAAAACCACACCAGAAGCTCTGCCAGTCTCTCCCGTTGGATCTAAGTGCCATCTTCCCAGCCCCTCTCCCAAAAAATCTGTCTCTTCCCATGCTTAACTACTTATTATTAACATATTCCAGCCCTGCAGGGTGATTCTCAAATTTGCAGTCAGCCAGGGCTGGTTGAAGAAGAGACAGATTGTTCTCAGCCAAATAAAAGTCAATGGCCTCACCTAAAAATCCCCAAAGAAATCCTCTCCAGGCAGCAGGTGTTGACTGGTGTGTCCTGAGAATGATCCATCCCCCCTCCACTGGATCTCGTGTCTCAGCAGGGGGTTAATTCCCTCTCCAGGGAAATTTTTGACAAAGGGCTGATCATCTTCCAGGTGATGGGAGCTGAGTGAGCCCGAGCACTCCCAGGTCACCTGGGCCCTCTAGAAAGGCTGAAATTTCCTTCCCAGAATGGGAAATAGGGGATTTTGGAGCTGGAAGTTTATTGTCTACATTTCATTCTGGGTTTGCCTGTCTATTATCCTCAAAATTTGCTAATTTTTCTGTCTCCAGGTATATTATTTCAGGGGACTCCAGGGATCATGACCTCTGTTATGTTGGAGCAGTTTCCCAGGAATTCTGTGCTAAACGCTGGCCTTGCTCATGATAAATGTAAAATAACAAGGGACAATTCTGGGAACATATTTTATGCAGGGAAGAGGAACCCGGATCAAACACCATGTGTGGACCAGCAGGAATGAGCCACCTGCCTAGATTTTCCTGGCTGGAATTTATGCTGCAGAATGCAATTCCTTACTTGTTCTTGAAGTCTTCCACCATGTCCTGCATGTTCCGGAGCTCGGAGTCCAGCCGGCCCCTCTCTCCCATCAGGCTGTCGAGCTGCCGCCGGAGGTTGTTGATGTAGGCTTCGAAAATGGGCTCCAGGGACTTCCTGGTAACAGTGTGACCCTGCTCTTGGAGGAGGGTCCACTTGGTCTCCAGCACCTTGTTCTGCTGCTCCAAAAAGCGCACCTGGGGAGGAACAAAACCAGAGATGTGTGAACAACTCACAAAACCCCTCACAACTTCCAGGAAAAGTTGGGATTCTGTTGGGACCAACAGAAAAGGTCAAGAGATGCTGGGATAATCAGAGGGGAATTATTAGGAGTGTCCCAGTTTAGGGCATTGGATTCTCAAAAGTATTAGAAGCTTCTGGAGGTATTTAGCAAGATTTTTTCAGGACTTTTAATCAGACCAAACATCTATACTTTCAACTTTAATGTTTCTCCCCCCAGTAGATGCCCAGCCCACCTTGCTGGTTTAAACTGGTTCTACCCCATCGTAGAGGAGAAGATCCATCCACCCTGGGGTGGTTTTTACAGGGAAGAGAGAGAATTACTTTGTCAATAATATAAAGGCACTGAAAAACCCATCCTTGCTAAGAGGAAACATAAAACAGTTCTTAGTTTTCAGCCAAGCCCACGTTGTTTGTCGGCTGGGATCAGTTCAGGCAAGTCCCTAAATCCAAACGAGGTTTCTTCCCGAAGTTTTTTTCCCAAGGCAACTGATAACATGCCTGGCTTGATGGTTCAAACTCTCACCTTGTCGATGAAGGAGGCAAATTTGTTGTTGAGGGTCTTGATCTGCTCCCTCTCCTGTGTTCGCACCTTCTGGATTTCTGGATCGATATCCAGCTTGAGGGGTGCCAGGAGGCTCTGGTTGACCGTCACTTCATGGATGCCACCAGGTGGGCAAACAGGGAACCCAGGGCCACCTCGGCCACTAAATCCAGGCCCTCCCAGCCCAAATCCACTTCCCAGCCCATAGCCACCACCACCAGCTCCTCCTAAGCCAAAGCCAGCGCCTGCTCCACCACTGTAGCCAAGACCAAAGCCGTATCCACCCCCGGCTCCACTCCGTAGACCTCCACCAACCGAGCTGTAGGAAATTCTTTTGCTTCCACCTAAGTTATAGAGACTTCTGCTGCCAAAGCCACCTCCAGCTCCAAAGCCTCCTCCACCTCCAGCTCTTCCTCCTCCAACTCTGGAGACAGAGACAGAACTAAAACTGCTTCTGGTCCCACCACCACCTCCTATGATAGCAGAGCCTGAGCTAAAGCCCCTCATGCCCCCTCCAGTAGATGATCTGAAAGAGATCCGGCTCATGATTGGTTCAGTTGAGAAGACAAAGAGTAGGAGAGAGGAAAACAAAAAAGGGCTCCGCAGCAGGAAAAGAGCAGAGGGCAATGAAGACAGAAACCCCTGTGATGGGAGAGCTTGGGAGCCTCCTCTTTTATCTGCTTGGAAAACTTGGCACGGGAATTCAGAACTTGACGTGCCTTGCAGCAACTTGCCTTGTCAAACACACCTCTGCTACGGCGAGGCGCTGAAAAATGCATTGTTTGCAGGCAGGAAAGTAACGGCAAGAGGGAGCTCCCCCCTCCACCAAAGCTGCCGCTCTGAGTCATGGAATTAGAATTGAATGGGACAAGGTCTGCACTCAGGGGCAGGATGCAACATGATTCCTGAGACCCTGGGAGCCGCTTTCCCTCAGGCGAGCCAAGGACTCACTCGCTTGAGCAAAGAGAAGATTTTGCAAGTTGCATTTTAAGGTTTAACATGTTGCATAGGCAAGAAAAACAGGGACTTTTCCAAGGTTTCCAGTTCTGCGACTGGCCGTGCATGTCATGCTGTTGGCTCAGGAAAGCTCTGTCTGAAGATGGTTTTAATGATCAGTGCTGATATTGTGATTTTTTTTTTAATATTCAAGTTTGATTTTTTTTTTCTGGATCTAAATGATCATAGACTTGCAGAGGTAAGTTAAGTGGAAGTTGCATTATGACAGGATATTCTAGGATCTTACCAAAAATCACCTCCGCTTGTTCCAGGGGACACTGAGGAATTAGTTAACATGACTTCAAAAGAGAGCAAGTAAATGCCTTTTCCAAAATCACATCAAAATAGATAAAATAGTACTTTCCTTAATAGATACTTATAAAATACCATTAAAAAGCTGCTTGAAATGATTGTGGTTCTGTAGTACCTCCTTGTCAGGCTCAAGGTTCAAAAACTCCCTGTGAAGTGGTATTTTTATCACTTTTTCTGCGCGCCCCACGCCCTTATATTTATCCAACAGTTTCCATGTCATTGTTGGCTCTCCAAGATTTTCTGTGGAGGAGAATCCACCCCCTCCCTCACTCCACTGAGATCACACAGTTGGAAAAACTTTCTAAAATAGCTTTTGCCTCTTGATGTTGCTCCTGAGTGAACCCTTGTGCAGGAATTTCAACCCCCACAATGAGTCTGGGTTGTGTAAAGGCTTGAGAGCTGGGGATCCTTGTCTTGTGTCCATGAAGAGCTGGACATGAGATACAGGAGAAGAAATCTCCTCATTCCCACTCAAAATACCTCCCCAAATCCTTTTGTGAACTGGATTCTGCCCACTGGCCAGGGCTGCCCACCTTGGCTAGGTGAAGTAATAGTGAAAGACAGAGAGATGAGACCCTGAGCAGCTAAACCAAAAAAATTCCCAAATTCAGCTACGTGAGCAAAAAGAGTAGGAGCTCAATCCAAAAGGAGGAGCTTAAGGGGATCGGCTGTGTCTCAGAGCTTGTTTGTGTTGATGCGTTTCCAACCACTGGTTTTTTCTGTCTGGGAACTTGAAAGAACCTGAGCAGGAGGCGTTTGGTTTGGTTGGGTTTTGTCTCCTTGCAATGAGAAAACAGTAGCGCTCCCTACTCCATCTCCTTCGAGTGCTCCTGATTCCAATAATGAGTCACTGGCCTCCGCAGGCGCGATCGGAGCCGATCTCTGGAAGGGCTGATCCAAGATCCTTCCCGTTGACAGGGAGGTGGCTGGACTGTAGCAAGGGGGTGCTCTCGCCCCGGGAGTGGAGATATGGGAATATTGGGCATGCTGGAAATGCAGTGTTTTGCTGGGAAAATTTCACTCCATGCTCCATCCAAACCCAACGACTCCTGATTTCACAGTGGTAGGAACCTCAGCCATGAGACCTCTGGGCACTGAAAATAAACACAGTGATACTGAAAATGAATAAACTCTGTTCCAAGCATGGTGGATCCATGGATATTTGCTTGCCATGTGAACTGGCACAACTGTGCCAGGAGCCTGTGGACGGGGGCCAGACAGGGAACCTGCCTTTGACTCCCAAATTGCTTATGCAAAGTCACACCTGGGAACAGGAGCACAGGTTTTAATTAAAGCAGAGAGAAAGGATTAATGTGGAAGGGAGTCATTACTTCCCCAGCTCTTCTAGGAAAGCCTGTTGCTGCAGACAATGGCAATTAAGTGGAATATTACAAAGCATTTGGAAGAGCAAAGCAAATGATGGTTTAGGCACCAAAATAAGGAAAATTCTTGCAGAATCTCTTGGTCCCTCACACTTTCCTTTCTTGGTTTGTGTTGCTCACATGTAGTGTCCCACTGAAGGTGCTCAGGGCTGTAGGGGAGCTGTGCTGGCCCCTCAGGTGGGACAGTTCCCTGTGTAGAGGCAGGACATGTGTGGAGGCAGTTGCCTGGGAGGTGAGGGCACTGCAGAAAAAGGGGAGGAGGAACAGTGCTCCTGTCTCCAGGAGCTCAGCTGCCTCTAAACTCAAATTTGTTCTTTGTTTTAGCAGAGACTGGAAAAAATATGTTAAAAACTCGCCAGGTTGGTCAAGGTTGGGTGGTCATGAGCACCCAACCTGTGCAATTCAGCGAGGTCAGAAATCTAGGTGACTCAGAGTTTATTTTTAACCTTCACTGGTTTTTTGGCCTGTCTGAAACATCCTCTGGACAGCAGGGACTGAGGAATCTTGGTGGATGACAGGTTGACCATGAGCCGGCAGTGTGTTCTTGCAGCCAGTGGAATCCTGGGATGCTTTGGGAAGAGCGTGGCCAGCAGGTCAGGGAGGGGATCCTGCCCCTCTACTTGGCTCTGGTGGGGCCACATCTGGAGTGTTGTGTTGTGTTCTACTCTGGACTCCACAGTTCCAGAAGGACAAGGAGCTCCTGGAGAGGGTCCAGTGGAAACCACAGAGGTGATGAGAGATCTGGAGCATCTCTATGATGAGGAGAAATGGCAGGAGCTGGGTGTTGTCAGTCTGGAGAAGAGGGAACTGAGAGGGGATCCCAACAATCATAGGAATATCCAAATATCTCTATAAATATCTCATTTGAGAGGGTCTCTCATCAATTCATGTGAACATCTCCAAGGGATGGCAAGAGGATGATGTCAGATTGTTCAGTGGTGCCCAGTGACAGGACAAGGATCCCAGAATCCCTGAGGTGGGAAAAGCTCTTTAGGATCATTGAGTCCAATCTGTGCCTGATCCCCACCTCGTCACCAGCCCAGAACACTGAGTGCCGCATCCAGTCATTCCCCGGACACCTCCAGGGATGATGATTCCACCACCTCCCCGGGCAGGGAGAAGTCATGGCCATAAACCAGAACACATGAAATTCCATCCCAACATGAGGAAGAACTTCTTTCCATGGAGGTGGCAGAGCCCTGGAAGAGCTGCCCAGGGAGGGCATGTATTGTCCCTCTCTGGAGACATTCCAAGCCCACCTGGATGCCCTCCAGTGTCACCTGCACCAGGTGTCCCCGCTGTGGCAGGAGGTTGGACTGTATGAGCTCCAGAGGGCTCTTCTCACCCCAACTATTCTGGCATTCTGGCATTCTGAGATTCTGGGATTCTGGGGTTCTGGGATTCTGGAATTCTGAGCCAGGTTTTGTCCCTGGATTTGGTCTTTCACTGAGGTTCCTTCGATTCCCTGGGCAAAGGGGATGAAATGTTGTCATGTTTTCGTGCACCTGGGTTTGAGCGAGGTTTTGCTGAAGCGTCTCCTTTGAACTTGCTGGGGCATGTTGGCATGTGTGTTACTGCTCCTTCCCAAGTTCTGTCCCAAGTTATGCAGAGCCAGGATGTTGCAAGGTCAGGGCAGAGCAAAGCATCTGAGACTTTGAAATTCAATAAGAGCTTTGCAATGAGGTTTGGGTGAGGGTTTATTCTCTACTTTTTCTTGCTTTTATTCTTGTTTTGCAATGACTGACTGAAATACCTGCATCAGTGTTGTTGCTGTGTTCCAGCACCCATCCCCAACCCAGATCTTCCCCAAGAACCCTGCAGACACTTTGGATTTGCTCTGGCTTTTTAAGAAAGCAAAAATTAAATCCTGAGGTTTTGCCTGGCTGTGCCAAGCCCTCCCTTCCACAGAAGAAAAACTTTTGGATAAATCCCAATAAGTTAAGAAATGAATGGTGATTATCTTGTCACTTACGGATAAACCTTCACATTCCTCCTCCTCCTCCTCCTCCTCCTCCTCCTCCTCCTCCAGTTTTCTCCTGTTCTTCAATTTATTTTGGGACAACCAATTTCAAGATTTTAACTATAATTTCATCATAACTTTAAAGCTTTTCCCTGGAAATACAGCAAATACACCTCCAGCTCATTCTGATGAAGGTTGGGAATATTTTGTATTGCTGGTTCTGGTTTAGAATAAAAATATATATAAAAAAAGAACAAATAAATTACAATCCAGTTTTATTGGACACATTCCAAATAGAGAGAGGAAGGAAAACATGGAGTCGCATCACTATTACGGAAGTGTAAAAAGCTGCAATTTTCTTATTTTAATGGTGCTTTCCAAAAATAAAAAGACACAGTGGAAGGCTAGAGGGGTAAATTCAACCAGAAAAGGGAAAAATAGATTTGAGATGCTGGAGTTCCTTTGGGATCCTGCTCTTGATTGCCTCATTTCCCACACACTGGGCTGAAACCTGCTGCAATTCCCAGTTTCTCAAAGGTCTTTCTTTTGGCAGAGGGACCCACACAGAGGAGATGCTGGAGCTCCTCCAGGAGCAGTGGACACGGCCCTTCAGGCAGCTTTTCCAGTGTGATTTTCACAGTCTCAGACTTTCCCCACCTGCTGTGACCAAGGCCATGGGGAAATACAGCAAGACTTGGACTGCTGGAGGATTTGGGAATTTTCGAAGACATTGCAGCAAAACCTTACATGGGACAGGATAGAAACCCCATTTAACAGCAAGCACTGATCTTGCTTTTGAAGAACTCACTGTCTCAGAAATTATTTAGAATTTTAAAATCCTGTAAATTAGAAAACAAGCCCTTTTTCATAGGTTTTGGATCAATCACTGGTGAATCTTCTGACACAAACCACCCCCACAGTTACATGTAAGGTGCCACTGTGGGCAAACTCATTTAAGAAGAGAAAGGACAGGAATGGGAGAGTGATTTGCAAAAGCTTTTTGATAAGCTCGTGGCACACTGAATACTCATCTTTGGGTGGAAGGATCCCAGGTTGCTGCTGGAACATTACGCTCTGAATCCCTGGTCAGGCTCAAGTGCCTGAGCTGACTCGGCAGCAAAATTTGGCAATATCTGGAAGAATCCTATCTTTCAAAACTTGGCTGTGAATGGAGGAAAGAGAGATTTTTCATCTCATCAGAGTGACTCAGAATGAAGGGCATTTTAAGAGGGACATTACAAGCCACAGCCTGGGATCTTTGAGTAGTCTCCAGGGATATTTCTAGACAGCAGAAAAATAACCCAGACCTGTGATGCAGATGAGCTTCTCTTGTGAAGGACTGAGTTGGGCTCATCCTAAACAGTGAAGGCAAAGCAGTGTGAGCTAAACACACATTCCCAGCCCATCCCTGGGCTTCTGGGAGCCAGAACTGAGCTAAAACCTTCTCTGCTATTTGCTCTGTTTTAGCTGGTAGCTGTGGGAGGCCACAATCACAAACTGCTTGGCCTTATCAAAAACAAACAAAGGGAAAACTAAACCAATTCCCCACTCAGAACAATTACTTAGGCCTGTCTTTTCCTTTTACTCCTGTTCCAGAGACTTGGAGACATCTGGTTTCTGTGTGTTCCACTGCTTTTCTTGACCTGAGATCCAAATTCATGAGAACTACAGAGCAGGAGTAGGGCAGAGTCAGCTGGAGGTGTGGAGGTGGGTGAGAATGGGGCAGAAGGAACAGAGGAACCACAGGAGGGTCTGGGCTTGGCTTTACTCGGGCTCTGTGGCATTCTTCAGGCTTTGGCTTTTTATGCTCTTTTTGCTGGAGGAGGTTTTGGAGACAATTTTCACACCTGGGTTGGTGCCTTTTGCACTTCCAGAGCTGAAATTCCCTCCACTGGTGCTCAGGGTGCTGCTGCTGGCTCCAGCGTGGCTGTGGCTGCCAGCAGAGCCCAGACCACTCCCTCCACCAAATCCACCTCCAAGACCACCTCCAGCCCCAAGTCCAAGTCCTCCTCCGCTTCCAAAGCTGTAGCCTCCTCCTCCTCCTCCTCCTCCACTGCCAGCTCCAAGACCGAAACCGCTCCCGCTACCTCCTCCAAGGCCAAAACCACTTCCAGCACCTCCTCCAAGACCAAAGCTGCTTCCACCACCTCCTCCAAGGCCAAAACCACCTCCGCCACCTCCTCCACTCAGTCCACCAAATCCTCCTCCTAAGGCAGCTCCACCAGCTACGCCAGAGCTGGAGCTGATGACTGCTGCAAGGAAAAGCAAACAGAGCGTTGGACATCTGTTGGCAGTCATGCAATCATGGGATGGGCTGGGCTGGAAGGGGCCATAAAAGTCACCCCATCCCTGCCCCTGCCATGGGCAGGGACACCTCCCACTATCTGAGGTTGCTCCAAGCCCCGTCCAATCTAGCCTTGGACACTTCTAGGGATGGGGCAGCCACAGCTTCTCTGAGGAGTCACCCAGTTCCAGGAAGCACTATCATCAGGACCTTGACCCAGAAGAATTGAACCCAACTTCCATCCCCTGTGCAAGCCCCTAATGACACTGGCGTGCTCCAAAAATCTTACATGGGCCAAAATTTCCCTTTTCCCAAGGTTTCTCCCAAGTCTTCTCCCAAAGCCAGACTTTGGGATCCAGAACTGTGATACTTACAGTAGCTGATGGGATTGAGTCCCTCTCCACTGAGCCTGTTGGGGGATTAGAGGAGATTAGAGCAAAACTACGGAGACAGGCAGAGGAACCAGCCTCTGATGGGAAAAGTGATAGTCACTATTATCTCCACAAGGATTTTGTGCCCACCTGCTCTCCTCGCCCTCCAGCAACTTCCTGTAGGTTGCAATCTCGATGTCCAGGGCCAGCTTGACATTCATGAGCTCCTGGTATTCCCGGAGCTGCCGGGCCATGTCAGCCTTGGCTTTCTGCAAGGCATCTTCCAGGTCAATCATCTTTGCCTTGGCGTCCTTGAGGGCCAGCTCCCCGCGCTCCTCAGAGTCTCCAATGGCCGTCTGCAGGGTGGCACACTGCAAGGGATGGGGGGACTTGGAAAGCTGCTCTTCCCTCTGAGTGAGAGTCACCCAAGGAAGAAACCCATTCTGGCCAGGATGTTCATGGAAAATGTTCCAGCTGAGCTAACACAGCTGGAGTTGAAATACCAGGCTGGTAAGAACAAGTTAATAGTTAAATTTTACAGTGTGGAGCTCTTTCCAGGAGGAAATTCAACATCTTCAATGAGGCTGCAGAAGTCTCCAGTCAGCAAAGCTGAGCTGTGGCTGTTGAAGGACAACAGAATGGGGCTCTACCAACTCTTTTTGCCATTCCTACCTGGTTCCTCGTGTTCTCTATCTCGGAGCGGATTCTCTGGATGAGCCGGTTGAGCTCCGAGATTTCACCCTTCGTGTTGCGTAGGTCATCACCATGTTTCCCAGCCGTGGCCTGCAGCTCCTCAAACTGAGGTGAGAAAGAAGATGGAACCTGAGCCATCTGAGGTGTCTGGCTGGACAAGATGTGGCTCAAACAGCCCCTCTTAGGGACACCAAGGATTTCCTGTGGCAATGATGGGTCAGCTTACCTTGGTCTGGTACCAAGCCTCGGCCTCGGCCCGGCTCCTGTTGGCAATGTCCTCATACTGAGCTTTGACCTCAGCAATGATGCTGCTCAGGTCCAGGTCCCGGTTGTTGTCCATGGACAGGATGACAGCGGTGTCAGACACTTGGGCGCTGAGCTGGGCCAGCTCCTGTGGGAACCACACAGAAACTGCACTTACCTCTCCCAAGTCCCAGAATGGTGGCAGTTCCCAGCCAAGGACAGCGGCAGGGCAGGAATCAGGGATTTGTCTGTACCGCCTCGTAGAGGGCTCGAAGGAAGTTGAGTTCATCACTCAGGGCGTCCACTTTGGCCTCCAGCTCCACCTTGTTCATGTAAGCAGCATCTACGTCCTGGAAAAGAGCAGCTTTGTTTCTACATGGTTTGTTTTGCACCTGTGTATGTTGTGGGACAGGAGTGGGAGGAGATTTTGCATCCCTCCTACAAGCCCCTCCATTCTTTTCCTGCAATATCATGATCAAATGGTGATTTAAAACCCTTCTAAAGGATGAGGATGCAGCTCCATGAGAACTCACATCCCTCAGGGTATTCCCAGTCTGTGCAAGGATTGAGGTTGGCTCAGCATCTACAGTACCTCCTGTCTCGCTCACCTTCTTGAGCACCACAAATTCGTTCTCTGCTGCCGCGCGCCGGTTGATTTCCTCTTCGTATCTGCGGGGATAAAGGGAAAGAGGTGCTGGATCAAACCTCAGGAAGCAGAACAGGTGTCCGGGTAGGACCGCAAGATGATCTGGACTGGAGGTGGCATCTCCACGTCAATCACCTGGGAACTGTCCAGCCCAATGTGTGAGATTCTCATTTTAGAAAAAGGCTGAAAGGACATTTTTAACTTAATGCAGATGGAACAAAGAAGGTAAATCTGGTTTAGAGGATTTTCCTTTGCAAGAACCATCACAAGGTGCTGTGTCCTGGCTGAGTCTCCATTTTTTGATGGAAAAAATGTCAATGGACCCTTTTTGGTGCTGTTGAGGAAAACGAGTCCTGCAGGGAGAGATACCTCTAAGCAGGGGTATTGGAGGTGATTAGTGATGTTCTATGTTACAGGTTGGAGCACAAACTGGAGACGCTTTTTCCCCTTTCCTTGAGAAATTTCCATTAATACTTCAGGCTGGATGTTTGACTTTCAGAAATTGAAATTTTCGAGATGAATCATAGAATCGTGGAATTACAGAATCATAGAACCACAGAAACACAGAATTATAGAATCACAGAATCCTAGAACTACAGAATTATAGAATCAGATTCAGCTGAGCTGGAAGGGACCCATGAGGATCATTGAGTCCAACTCCTGGCCTTGCACAGAACACCCCAACAATCCCATCCTGTGCCTGAGAGTGTTGTCCAAAAACCCCTGGAGCTCTGGTAGCCATGGCGCTGTGACCATTCTTTGGGGAGCCTGGGCAGTGCCCAACCACCCTTTGGGTGAAAACTCCTGCTGCTTAATGTTCAGCTGAACCATTTACACCCCATTTCACACTCACTTGTTCTTGAAGTCCTCCACAAGGTCCTGCATGTTCTTCAGCTCCCCATCCATGCGTCCCCGCTCATTAAGCAGGTTGGCCAACTGCCGCCGCAGGTTGGTGATGTAGGCCTCAAACAGTGGGTCCAGGTTGCTCTTGCCAGAGTTGTTTTTTTGGCCCTGTTCCTGCAGAAGGGTCCATTTGGTCTCCAGTACTTTGTTCTGCTGCTCCAGGAAGCGAACCTGAGCATCGGGAAGCAGAAGAGACTTAGGCAGAGGATACCTGTGAGCTGACAGCCAATATTCAGTAACTGGGAGTGACGAATGGCAGGAGCCAAGGGATTCCCAGACTAAGAGTTTCCAAGCTGGGAATATCCTCTGGGTTATCCAGGGCTGTGTTAGGCCAACCTGTAGTTGAGCAAATCCACCCTCAGTGGACACTTCTCTTCAGAGGCAATTTAATTTAGGAAGCCAACGAGCAATGGTAAGAAAACTTGAGTTCAGCTCTTTCTTCACCAGACAGTGAAGTTCTTCTTTCACATCCTCTGGGGTTTCTTTCTTTGTAAGATATTTATCTTTCTTCATTAAAGCCAAGGTCTGAGTACTAATGCTAAAAGGCTTAATTGCCTTTCCTTTTGCTCACACATAAAACATATTTATCCAATTAAAAGCCAAGGAAGGGCTTGAGTGGTTTAGTCAATTGAGTCAATATAAAAAGGATTTTATCTTGTAGGCAATAAACAACAAAGACCAACACATCTGCTGTGATTGCCCAGAGAGAGAGTTTGGGTTGAACCACTACACCTGGACCCAAACCTGACTTATTCCATTTCAGCTAATCTGTGTTATTTCTCAGGCATAAAACCTGGATGTAATCCCATTACTACAATTTTCTTGTCTTGTTTTCTCCCCTGTAACTGTTCAGAGGGACATTATAGTTTGAGGGAGTTAATGAAGACATGCAGGGAGGAAATGAGTGAAAGACTGGAGATCTCTGAAGTCATATTTTTGTACCTACTAGATCCTCACTCCCTCTCTACTACGGATCCACAGCACGCAATGAAGTCTCACCTTGTCAATGAAAGAAGCAAATTTGTTGTTGAGGGTCTTGATTTGCTCCTTCTCATCTTTCCGCACCTGCTGGATGTTTGGATCTATCTCCAGGTTCAGCGGTGCCAGGAGACTCTGGTTCACAGTCACTTCTTGGATTGTACCCACTCCAGATGGGCCACCAGAAAATCCCGCTGGGTTCCTGCCACCACCCAGCCCTCCAGGGAATCCTCCCAGCACCCCTGGTCCACCAAAGCCAAACCCTCCACCACCTCCGTGCCCACCACTATAGCCAAGCCCGCCAGCACCTCCACCAAAGCCAAATCCACTGCCTCCACCACCAAGCCCTAGCCCAAGGCCACCACCGGTTCCACCACCACCAAATCCACCTCCTCCACCACCAAACCCCAGCCCAAGCCCACCACCAGCTCCACCACTGCCGAGCCCACAGCCACCCCCACTGCTGCCACCTCCCAGACCAGAGCCACCAGCAACTCCACTTCCAAAAGCAGCTCGGAAGCTGCTTCCAATCCCGATGGAAATCCTCTTGCTACCACCAAGGTTGTAGAGGCTCCTGCTGCCAAAACCTCCACCACTGCCAGAGCCACCACCACCACCTCCTCCAATGAGCCTCCCAAAGCCACCTCCACCTCCTCCCGATCGTGCCACAGACACAGAGCTAAAGCCAGCCCTGTTGCTGCTTGGAATTATGGCCGAGGCAGCACTGTAGGATCGGCCTCCACCTCCAGTCCTCATGCTGAGTGTCCGGTTCATTGCAGCAGCAGAGAAGGGTCCTGCACAGCCAGAGAGACTCTGCAGCTCTCTGAGGAAAGGGAATACGGGTGCTCCTTTTATCGCCCAGAGATCTGGGCTTGGTTGCATGGAAGTCCAGTGATCAATTTAGTGCCTTCATGGTTTTGACATGCCAGGAGGCAGCTGTCTCCCTGAGCTTGTTAAACCCTGATTGCACCCAAACACACCTCCTGGGGCTGGATCTGCTCAGCTGGAAGAGTTACCTAACGCCCAGATTTCTGGCAGGGAGAGCTCAGTCTGATGCAAAGCCTCTGTATCCTCGCAGAAATGGGTTATTTTATTTTGTATTATTTTGCCTAACCCTAGAAGTGTCCACAGCCAGGTTGGGAGGGGCCTGGAGCAAGCTGGGTTAGTGCAAGGTGTCCCTCCCCATGGAGTGGTGGAATGAGATGGTCTTTGAGATCCCTTCCAACCCAAATCAGCCTGGGATTCCATGATTCTACAATTTCCTCACTGTGAAAGAAAACAATATAAAAATGTTATAAAACAAGAAATAACATCTTGGGTCCCCCAACTCTACTTAAAAGATGCAGCATATCAACACAGAGATCAGTGAAGAGTCCTCTAGACTAACTCAAGTGAAAAACAGTGAGAACAAAATGGTTAAATCTGAACAAAAATATTTCATGGGGGATCTTCACCTGAAGGCAGAATGTGGCTTGATGTTCATGAAACCTGACATCCCATTTGGGGTTCTAATTTATCCAGTCTGCTGTTTCTACTCCCTGGGAGGGGACCATCTCTTGGGGATGACTTGAAAAGAGATCTTGATCAAGCTTTCCTCTTTCCCCTTTCCAAATTTAAATATCACCTCAAATTTTGCCCATTTATATTGGTTATTTAGCCTATAGCATGTTTTCTAGGCTTCTCCTCTGGATATTTGCATTTCCAGAGGACAACTCCATTCCACACAGAGGCTGTATTGTGATTTTTTCAGCTAGCTGATGATGTGATTGATGCATTTTCATCTTGGCCTAAAAACCATTTCAAAAAAGGAGGCAGATTTTCTGAAAAACTTTCTGCCCAGCTCTGTGGAACAACATCTTTTGCCTGCTTTAGGATGTAGTCAGTCCTGAGTTTCTGGCTCTCTCTAGCTCTGTTTTCTTTTAAAGACCTTTGAACCTTCCATCCAAAATGCTGCCAAAACCAGATTTAACCAGTATGAAAAATACTCCCCCAAATTCTCCTTAATTTTACTTCCTGGAGTCCTTGGGGGGGGGAAAAAAGATCAAATTCAACAGGGCGTGGTGACATTTTCTGGCATCTCAGACTTTGTGGAACTGCAGTGTTGAGAGTTTTTTATCCCTTGCATGTCAGAGCTCAGCTGGCTTTTGGTATGGGGCTGCTCTGGTGGCTTTTCCTGCACTCTGCAGGACTGGAGCTTAAATATATTTACAGGACAGGACTCTACTTGCCCTTCAAAACACATCCCTGTGCCCCAGTGCTACAAAACAATTAAGGAGCTAAAATCCCACTGGCATCTCTGGAAGAACAATTAAACAGGTGCCACTGAACACAGAAGACCAAATATCTGATTATGCCTGGAGAAATGCTGACAGGCAGGCTCGAATGGGAGAGCTGGGGCACTGAAAGAGAATTTCCCTTTGCAGTAAGAAATGATTCCCAGATGGTGCAGGTCAGCTTGTTTCTGTTTGAAAAATGTGGGTCTGAATCTGGAATGTTACTTGAAATTCATGAGCATCCATTGCCTTGATGATTTGCATAAAATTCAAAGCTAGGGTGCGATGGGAAAATGAGACTTTGTCTTCATGGTTCCTTGACCCCAGTAAAGGCAGCTTGTCCTGAAGCTGAAGAACGGGTTCAGATCAGATGTTAGAGCTGAATGAATGTAATGGGATTAAAGGTGGGGCTATCAAGAAGAAAGAGGGGGTTGTCACTTTATGCTCCCACACTCTTCTCCCCTTGGCTCGTTATCCACAGGGTATGTGAGCGACACAAAGGCCACCTGAAAAACACTCCCCCCTTTCCTTCCTCGGCTGGCTGGGGCTCCAAACCCAGAGGCAGATGTGGCATTTTCATCTGTCTCTTTGGATCAACTCTGCCAGGCTCTGGCTTCAAGCTGAAAGAAGGAAAGGTGAAGTTAAATATATGGAATAAATTCCTCCCTGTGAGGGTGGGGAGGCCCTGCAATGGATTTCCCAGAGAAGCTGTGGATGCCTCATCCCTCGAAGTGTCCAAGGCCAGGCTGGATGGGGCTTGGAGCAACCAGGGATAGTGGAAGGTGTCCACCTATGGCAGGGGGTGGAATGAGATGGTTTATAAGATTCCTTCTAACCCAACCATTCCATAAATCCATAGTTTTAAACCCTATAAATTTACAGAAGGGTCTGTCTGGAGTGACATTGTGCAGGATTTGACCTCCATCCGCCCTAAACCCACATTCCCAGGTTTTTTCTCTCCAAAATACCCTGATCTACAGGAACATCTTCAAGCAGGCAGCAGCAAACATGGGTTTTGCAATAGCTGGGAGTTGAGGACAAGGATGATTAAAGCTTTTCTCCCAGAAATGCAAGAGCTGCTAGGCTGCTTTTGTCCCCTGGGGAGCTGACTGGTGTTTGGTGTGCAGGTATTGCTTTGCAGGGAAATGATCAACATAAATTATGAGCTGTTGGGGCACTGGAAGCTTCTTGTTTTGGGTGTTTCTGCTTGGTATTTACATAGAAATGAGATGGAGCCTGAGTTGTGCTCATGGAGCAGAAAAGATGAAGACAACGTTTTAAAAAACATCTTTAGGGGAGTGAGTTTTGCTTTCTCACTAAGGGCTGACCCACTCGGCTTTCACCACCCCCCAGCCACTGTGGCATTTATTAAATGTAATTTGTGCTCTGCTCCCTGTTGACCACATCCAATATACCACAAGGAGAGCTGGGATTCCTGATGCTGGGAGAGCAGCAGAGGCTGGAACTCATCCCATGGTGGGCTCGTCCCCATCCCATCAGCGAGGACAGACCGAGTCTGGGATGGCAGCTGAGCTCACTCTCCAGCCCTGGAGAGGTTGAGGGAAAGAAGCTGTGAGTCAGCAAGGAAGTCTTGGAAGTGGAGTGGGACACTGGGAAATAAATTACAGCCCCTGGTTCTCAGTGAGCCTTTCATGGGCATATGAACCTGCCCATACCCTGTGCTGTTCCAGGCTGGACTAGGACATGGGGATTTCTCCAAGGGGGATGCAGAGCTGGCTCAGGGACTGTTGGCTGTGCCATGGGGAGCTGTGGGAAGAGAGAGGAGCTGCAGGGCTGGTTAGTTTTCCCATGATACCAGCTGTGCATAGAGCTCGGTTGAGTTGTCACCATGGCAAGATCCTCCCAGCCAAGTTATAGAAACTCATCAGTGGGTCACTGTCCAAGGGAAATGGGGACCCTACAGAACTCAAGGAACATTGAGACAACACTCAAGCACCTGGTGGGAGTTTTGGGATGTCCTGTGCAGGGCCAGGACTGGGGTTCAATGACCCTCATGGGTCCCTTCCCACCCAGGGTATTCCACGATTCTATGGCCCTCACAGAGAAAAGGGAGAGGACGATGTGATTTCTCCTAAATCTCAGTTTCCTAAAATTGTGAGAGAGGGTTTTCCCTCCCTGGAAGGGATAATAGAGGAGCATGTCCAGCC
The DNA here is from genome assembly GCA_013398075.1 of Notiomystis cincta. Lineage (NCBI taxonomy): Eukaryota > Metazoa > Chordata > Aves > Passeriformes > Notiomystidae > Notiomystis > Notiomystis cincta. Next base: position 46,329 of record VZRX01007987.1, on the reverse strand, counting down.
ACATCTCCAGACCCTGCACTTTGTGTGAGTTCACATATTTTAAGGAAGGTGGGGGTTGAGGAAGAAGCCCCTGGTGCTGCATTTTGTGAAACTGCACTTTCCTCTTACTTTCTTCTAAAATCAACCCACTCTCGTGAGAGGGCTTCATGGGAGTGGTGTGGGATTATTTTCCTGTTATTCTCTGAGCTGGTTCTCACTGGTTTCTTTAAACAGGGACCTGGCTGCCTTTTTGTTCCATCTCCAAAGATCCCAGACACTGTGAGAGATCCCACGTAAACTGCATATCCCATGGATGGTTAAATAGTCTCCTTTCCAGACTTCCTTGTGGCCACACTAACATGGAATAAAGGTATGCAAAGGTGCTTCAGGAAGGAGAGCAGACAAAAACTTCTTGAAGCTCCAAACTCCACCCATTTGGAGACTCAGCTTTGAGGAAATTTCTATGATTTGCAATATCAGGGAGGGATATTAAGCCCAGGCAGTGCAGCATGAATTATGCATGGAGTTTATTGAAGGTACAGCTGAAAGTCTGGAGTAAGCGAAGGGTAATAACTCTGTTCACTTACACATTAAAAGCTTTTACTCCGTCTATTACACACAGGAAAAACAACGCATGCATTTAACTACAGAAATATAAGGTGCTCATTGGGGCGTAATTAAAATCTGCTCTACCAAACACGGTGTAGCAACCTGGACCAATTTACATAAGCATTCCCAACCCTCTTGTAAACAGGAAAAATTGGATTTTCTGCTGTCATGAAAGAAGTTAAATTACAGCTGCAGCTTCGTCTCGGACAATTAAATTGTGGCTTCTCTTTCTGAAGTTGGGATGACCAAATTTTTCATCCTTTTGCAATAGCTGCATTAGGGAAAGAAAGTCTAGAAAGGGGTCAAGCAGGGAAGGATGATTGAAAAGCCAAGATGATGTATGGAGACAGGAATGGTCTCTGAAATGACAATCTCACCTGGCTGGGGGGGGGGGCAGGGGGGAATTTCTCCCAAGAAAAACATCAGAGAGAGGGTGGGTTTTGTCAGGCAAAGGGCTTAGGCAGAGCGATGTCCTAGCGCATGGTTGTGTGATCCCTGTGGCTGTCAGAGGGAGGGGGAATACTGTTTTATTGCAGAAATGCTGATTATTATAAAATCTGCCGTGTCGGGCCCCGCGGGTCTCTACCGGGTCGTCCTGACCACGCGCACGGCTGTGCTGAACCTGTTCCCGCAGACCCCCGGGGGCCCGGGGATGAGCACGGGCCCGGGGCCGCACTGCTCCACGCCCGCGCACACCACGTTGCCCAGGTTGCCCAGGTTGCCCAGGTTGCCCATCCCGGGGGCGCACTGGACCCCATCAACCCCGGTGAGCACTTCCCTCCCCACGCAGCCAACCGCGCTTCTGGCCCCGAATCCTGCCCCGACCTTGGGGACACAATCCACGCTCCGGGTGCTGAACCCGGCGTTGCCGAAGGACGAGACTATGCCCATCCCCGCGCCGGCCCCTCCGGTCTTGACGGTGCATTTGCCTCCGATTCCAGACAAAGATCGGCACTCCCCGACCGTGCCCCCGCCGCTGACCACGGCTGCGGAAGAAGAACAGGCTCGGTCACGCCCAGAGCAGCGAAAACGCGGTTTAAAAGGAGCGTTACAAGCTTAAAAGGCTTGTAAGAAAATTAAGGGTGGGTTCATTAACTCACCTACACTCACAGGGTTGCCGGTGCATATCCTGTCAAGGAAAGAAACGTCTCAGAGATGTATTTAGGGACATGTTCCTCAAATTCACAGGCTACTGCCTCCTTAGAAACCTGACAGGTCCTCCTCAGGTGCACCCGGATGCAAGGTGCTTGTTCAAATTGCACACCAAAACACTGCAGGGTTGGATCCCTAATTCCACAGTCATACTAATATCTCATCCTCTTTTTGGATGAGGGTATGATCCCCTCTGCACCCAGTGGGAGAGAAAAGGGACCCTGCTCCCCTCTACACCCCTAGGTGCAGCCTTTCTTTCTCCTCCCATTGTGTTTTGCTGACCATCCTTACAAGGTGCATCAGGGCTTCTCCTACCTGCTCTCTTCTCCCTCCAGCAGCGTCCTGTAAGTGGCAATCTCAATGTCCAGGGCCAGCTTGACGTTGAGCAGCTCCTGGTAGTCCCTGAGCAGACAGGCCATCTTGTCCTTGGCCTGCTGCAGAGCTGTCTGCAGGTCAATCAGCTTCTGCCGGGCATCCTTGAGGGCGCAGTCTCCCCGCTGCTCGGCATCACAGATGGCTGTCTGCAGGGCTGAGATCTGGGGACAGCCACAGCAGGACATTGCCACAAAGCTTCAGTAAAGTAAAGGAAAGTAAACCCCATCCAGTCCCATCTCCTGCCATGGGCAGGGACACCTTCCACTAGCCCAGATTGCTCCAAACCACATCCAACCTGACCTTGGACACTTCCAGGTACAATTTCTCTGGGCAAGAGGGCAGTCAAGGGCGATATTAAGGGGTATCTCCAAATGTTGCTCTTATTTCACACCCAGGAAGTGCCAGAGAGCAAAGATTTAGGCTGGATTTGTGGTGGCCAAGCTATTTGGGATGAAGGGGATGGGATCTGTTGGCTGCAACCTAGTGGGAGCCCACAGCAAACACTGATTCTGGTACAGCCAAACCAACACACTTCTTATTTGCCAAGTGAGAAATAAATCTGCTTTTTTATGTGCATGAACAGCAGATGAGAAGTTAAAATAGATTTAATCTGGAGCAGAGAGTTCTTTGCAGCTCCACAGGGTGGGAGCTGGTAGGACAATGCCCTTTGATGGAGAAGCTGCACTCCCAGGTGGATCCATCCCTTGGTCCTACCTGTTTCTTCACATTGTCCGACTCACACTGCAGCTTCTGGATCATCCTGTTAAGCTCGGCAATCTCGCTCTGGTTGTTCCTCAGGTCATCACAAAACTTGCCCCGGCTGCTGTGGAGTTCCTCCAGCTGTTGCACAGGAAGAGGATGATATCAATGAACCCAAATTGCCCCTTCTCAGGGCCCCCTACCTTCCTGGGAAGATGGAAATCTCTGGAGCTGCACTGAGGTTGGTGCCCCCAGGGCACCACTCAGACATGGCCTCCACCTGGACAAGGCAAGAGTCTCAGGTGAGTCCTGGACTTGCTGATTTTGGAGGTCTTTTCTGGCCTTCGGGTTCTATGATTTGTGCTTTGAAAAGTAATGATGCTCCTCAGGGTGCCCAAAGGGGACCTCTCTGAACACTCTGATCTGCTCTGCTTGTACCAAAATGTCTCAGACCACAATTTTAAGGTTGATGTGAGTTTGGGTTTTTTTTTTTTGGCACAGCTTTCTTAAGCAAACTGCAGCTAATACACAATGTGGGGTGGGTTAAAGTTGCATCATGGAGGACAGGAACAGTCTCAGAAATGGTCTATGATGGAAATTCATTAAATACTCACCCTGGTTTGGTAAAAAGCCTCCACCTCAGCCTTGCTCTTCTGGGCGATCTCCTCATAGCAGCACTCCACACTTTTGATGATGCCCTCCATGTCCAGGTCCCGGCTGTTGTCCATTTGCACGATGACAGAGGTGTCACAGAGCTGACAGTCCAGCTGAGCTCTCTCCTGAAGGACCAGAGCATCAGTCCCATTCCCTTAACTAGCCCCACCCAGCCAAGCAGCAACCCCAGCAAGAGGGGTCTGGTTGGAGGAGGTTCTCCCATGAACTCCCAACATGGGAGTTGTGTGACTCATGTCCAGCAAGACCTGGCAGCTGGGACCTGTTTTGGTGGCACAACATGAGATGGCTGCATGCAGCTCCCTAAGGAAGGGTGGGGAATCCTGGTGGAGCTACACACTCCTGCATTCTTGGCTGTGCCATTGCTTTCCTGGACTGGGAATCCATTAGGCATGAGTTCTTTGGGCCCCACTGACCCTCATTGAGTGGGTTTAGCTAAAAAAGGTGTCAATGCCGAGTGTCCCCTGTGTTTTGTTAAAAACTTGCGGAATTTTAGACAGAAGTGTGATTTTCATAAAAATATTTTGACAAATGTAAAAAAAAAAAAATGCTAGAAGTATTTGGCCAACCCAGGGATGGTTTGGATTAGAATTTGAGAGGTTTTCAGGCAAAAAATCCCTATTTTTGTGGGCAGCAATGTAGGAGACAACCAAGAACCCCTTTGCTTTCCCAAACTAGGTACAACAGTGTTGTTATCAAATAGATCTAAAAGACAGAGTTCTGAGCTGTAATTCCAGGATTTTCAGAAAAGACACCTTTCCCTGCACTCCTGGTGTAAGACTTGGGTGAGGAGGGCAGGAGATGATGCCTCACCCTGGGGAGCAGATTGGGCTGGGAGCTCTTACCTCAGCATAGATGCACTTCAGGAACTCCAGCTGCTGCCGCAGGAGGCCCACCCTCACCTCCAGCTCCTCCTTGGTCAGGTAGAGACAATCCACATCCTGGAGAGATACCAGGAATTTGGTGAAAAGAGGTGAAGGAACAATTGTGGCAAATCCAAGGTTTTCTTTAGATTTGGAGGAAACCCCACAATTTCCAGCCCTTAGCACTATGTGGGTTTGGGCTGCATGTGCTGAGAAAACCTTAGAGAGGCCCTCCAGATTACTGGTTTGCTCCATTTTTGGGGCATTAGGCTGTGTCATGGTGCCAGGACCCCTCACTTCTCCCACTGGCCCCACACTCAGGGTTGGCCCACCCTCAGCTGGTCCTGACTCACCTTCTTGAGCACCACGAACTCATTCTCCGCTGCTGTGCGCTTGTTGATCTCATCTTCGTACCTGCAGGAAAGCAAAGCAGGGGGATGGTGAGCCCAGGGGTCCCATCTCCATCACCCAACCAGACATTGCAGACCATAGGAAACGAGACCTCAGTTTTTATCATTATTTTTGCTTTGTTGCTGTTTCTTACCCCCTCACTGAGCTTTACTCAGCAGTTTAAGCCACACCAGTGGTTTGGGTAGCTGGAGTCAGAGGACAGAAAATCCAGCCAAACCACCAGAAATGCAAAGCTGGAGGCTTGGATTGCTGCTTCCAGCCCTCCTGCTTTGTGAGATGTTTTTCCAGAGCGTTCAGGACTCTGCTCAGAGTGTTTATGGGGACACTGTGGCCAAAATGCCTCAGGGGAAGGTCGGGAGCTTGAGCAACCTGTGAAACTCCAGGGTGCAGTGGGGAGCACAGTCAGGGCACAATGACTCAGTAACTGGGACCAGGAAGAACTTTCACAAAGTGCTGGTTCTGTGGGTTGGACCCACTCAGTGGTGGCTCAGCAAGAAAAAACACCTGAGATGATGAACTCTGGGGAAAGTTGATCGATCCTGTGACCTGGTTTGTGGCTTAGAGCACACAGGGAGACATTAAGGCCCATCTGCAGCTTAGATAAAAAAAAAACAATTCCCACATTCCTTCTGGGAAGAGAGAATTAATCCCAACATGATGTGGGTAAAGAGTGAGGTGGAGAAAATTGGCTGAGGGTTTTGTGGGAATAGATGGCACTGGGGAAGACACAGGCACAGGTGATGGGGGAGATTTGATATGGCAAACCACAGGGGTGTGCAGGAGGCAGAGGAAAATTGTTTTCCTATTCTGCTCCCTAAGGAAACTGGGCTTGAAAACCCTTCCCAGTCCATCAGCAGCATCTCCAGTGCAGAAACTCACCCAGTACTGCAATGCCTTGACCTGTGCCCCAGTTTTTTGACCCATCCAGTGCAATTTCCTTAGACTCACACTCAGGAGCACCACCCAGGCCAGCAGTGTCCGGGTCTGCAGCTTCCCTGTGGGTGACTTACTTGCACTTGAACTCCTGAACCAGGTCCCGCAGGCACCGCTCCTCATTCTCCAGCCGCTCACGCTCCCCCATCACACACTCCAGCTGCTTCCTCAGGTTGCAGATGAAGTTCTCAAACACAGGCTCCAAGTTTCTCCGGGATGCTGGGAGCACATACTGCTGCAGCAGCTCCCACTTGGTGGTGAGCACCTTGTTCTGCTGCTCCAGCAGCCGTACCTGGGCAGGGAAGAGATGGGAGAGTCAGGCTCTCCTGTCCCAGGGTTTCTGCACTTCCCAAAGGGAAAAGTGAAAATCAAATCAGAATTGCAAATGGTCAGGTGCTTCTGTCTCAAGGGTTTGAATGGGACCAGCATCTTCTCTGAGACAAACTGGTCCCACCCAGGACTCGAATCTCAGGCTGAGCAACACTCTGTGTTGAGGCCAAGCCTGGGTTCAACCAACGCTGGCTCAGCCAGACACCTCCCCTCCTCCCCCAGAACCAGATCCTTGGCTTCCCGACAGGCCCAGGGCAGTAACAAGTCTTTCTCAGTACTAAAAGCTCCATCCAGGATCTCATTTGGATGTATCTGATTTAAACTCCAATTGTGGATACTTATCATGCCTTTCACTTCTAGATTAAAGGGCTCTCTAGGAGCTTGATGGGTCATGAATAAGCCATTTTACAAATGGGAGGAAGCAGGAGTTGCTGCTCCTGGGTGGATTCAGTTTTTCCAGTTGCAGAACAACTCTCCAGGAAAATCAAGATCAGATCCAATCAGACAGAGCAGATTTTCTTTGCTGTTTAAAAAATTCTTTCCCGTAACAGCTCTCTAAACAGTCATGAAAACCCTTAAAGGTAGCCAAGAAAACAATGATAAATTACATCTTTTTAGGAAATCACCAAATCATTTCATTCACAGAGTGGAGGGACAGAGAAATTAAAATAATTCCTCCCATTTTAGTAGAATTCATCCTTCCACATTACCTCCATGAAGCATAATCTATTTTAAGAATGTAGAAGTCCTTTGGAGTTTATAGATTTGTGAGAGCAACATCAGGTTATACCCTCGGAATAAAATTTCCTAACCTTCTGTGTCTTCGTCTCATCACTCACAGGTCTGGATTTTACTATACCCCTGGAGCTGCTCCTGACTGAGCTCTTTAGCAGGGCCAGCTTGACATTGAGCAGGTCCTGGTAGTCCCTGAGCAGGACACAGTGGTGACCATCCAAAGGTACAACACTGCTGGTGTTGCCTTGGTGCAAGACTTAAATCCAGAGGGTCTCCAGGCCAGGACCACCATGGCTCATCAGAAATGTTTAAATAGCAGGGTACCAGGAGAAATAGTTCCCCGTGTTGTCTCTAGGGACATGCACCCCTCAGAGCCAAGGGACACAGGGCTGGGAAAATGTGGTCTTACCTTGTCGATGAAACAGGCAAACTGGTTGTTGAGGTTCTTGATCTGCTCCTTCTCGTGGGTCCGCACTTGGCACTCCTCAGGGTCCACGCCCACACAGAGGGGCTTGAGGAGCTCTGGGTGGATGCTGACGCCGCGAATCCCCTCGGACCTCCCTCCGCCGAGGCCAATGCCGATGCCACCGCCGTAGCCCCCCATGGCCACGCCATCCCCCAGGCCTCTGTAGCTGCCCAGGCCCCCGAAGCTCGCACAGTTCCCAAAGCCCATGAGGGTGCCAAAGCGGCCCCCGCCATAAGCGACACCGCAGCGCCCGATGCCAGCGCCGCCGTAGACGCTGCTGCGGCAGCTCCCGCCGAAGGAAATCCTTTGCCCTCTGCCCAGGTCACAGACACTGCGGCTGCTGAAGCCACCGATCCCACACCTCCGTCCCACAGGCTGGCACACAGAGGCCGAGCTGCTGTTGGCCCTGCCCAGGCCACAGACAGCAGATGCTGAGGAAAAGCCTCGTCTTCCCAGGATGGAGCCAGAGGTATAGCATTGTCGGCTCATGGTGGCTGGGGTGGATGGGCAGTGACAGCAACAGGCGCAAGAGAAGAGCAGCGAGTGGAAGAAGGAGATCTCCTTTAGCTCCTCTGAGGCAGAGCCCTTCCCCTTATATACATTTCAGGAGGTGCCTCAGATGCAAAAATTTAATTTATCCACTGGGTTTGGTCTGCCTGGCAGCAAGGAATGGCTTCCAACATTTTAAACCCACAGCAAACACTTCTATCTCATATGAAATAATGTGGAAATTAAAATAAACTGCTTTGCTTGCAAGCTTCAGTTTCAGGACTTATATTTTACTTAATTAATCTGCTTCCTTATTGTGTAATTATAGTTTAGCAAAATAATTCAAGGGGTTTTTATTCATGGCTTGTTTACGGTTTGGTTTCACCACAGCGTTTAATTATGTTTCAGGACCTCCTGCAAAATGTCATGGTGATGCCGCCCCTTCCAGGGTCCGTGGCCAGCTCCAGGCAGTCTCTTGAGCAATGACCGCTGGTGACAGGGAGAGGGAAGGCGGATCCATCCCGGCTCAGCACTGACGTTCTTGGGAGTGTTCTCGTAAGCATTTATTCCTTCTTCTTGTGGGGATGGCTGTGGCTCTCGGAGAGAATTCGGGTGCTGACCAGCAGGATGGGGCTGGTGGTTTCTGTACTGATGGAGCAGGAGCCGCGTGAGGTGGTGCTGAGGATGAGTTTGGTCATGGAGACAATGCTCTGGTAAACCGAGGGTTCACAGAATCATGGAGTCATTGAATGGTTGGGCTCAGAAGGGACCTTAAAGCTCATCTCGTTCCACCCTCTGCCTTCCATCATCCCAGGTTGTTCCAAGCCTCATCCAGTCTGGCCTTGGACACATCCAGGGAAGGGGCAGCCACATCTTCTCTGGACTACCTGTGCCAGGGTCCAACGAGGCTTCCATTGCCCCTTATAATACATGAAACTGAAGATAAGGCATTTCTGGGAAATGACAGTGATTTATTACTGAGTTATGTACCCAGGCAAGGTGTTAGATTTTGAATCTGGATGTGATGGGACTGGGGCACGCAGCAGATTCACATGAATGGAGAAATAACAAAGAAGGGAAGGGAAATGTTACAAGCAGGTTGAGAAATGTCAGCTGGAGTGAAGGTTTTGCCTGGTCTTCCCATGACACATCTTTTTGACATTAAATCCTTCCAGTAATACCTGGTAATGAGAAGGCATCATCTCATCTTAATTAAAATTCTTAAAAAGATTTTTGAATTTGCTTGGAAACAAATAAAGTTCCTTTTTTGCCTTAAAAAAGGGGTCTAATCACAGAAACACAAGGGATGGCAAAGCTTGCCCTGAGAAATCTTTACATCTTTGCTGGGGCAAAATTAACTGGTTCTGGGAGGACTCAGTGCTATTGTTAACATGAAATGCAGTGTTTTGAATTAAAAGCCAGGAAAAAGAATCAGGATATTTAGAATATTTGTGGACTATTTCCTGGAAGGTTCTTTCCTTTTTTTTTTTAACATAATGGGTCTCATAATGGGTTGAAATGAAAAAAAAAAAACTATATTTAATTATAATCATGTAGTAGTTCCATTATAGCAATGTCGGTCTAAATATATTGGGATGCACATCTTGCAATGAGATGTATTTTCATAGAATCATGGAGTCATGGAATGATTTGGGTTGGAAGGGACCTTAAAACTCATCTCATTCCAACCCTGTTGTGGCCAGGAACACCTTTCACTATTCCATTTGCAGATAGTTGGAGAAATCAAATAAGCTTTTGGGCACCACATCCTTCACGTCACTTCAAGGTAATCCACGCACTAGGACCTCCTGCATGCAAGTGAAATGGGAAGAAATATTTTGGAAATAAGTTTTATTTTGAGCCAAAATGTTGGCGCAATCCCTGGAGAAGCCACTGGGTGTGTGGTCTGAAGCCAAACATGGAGCACTGCCTGGGGACAGGGCGTTCACGGATAGGACAAAGCATCACTGAGCCCTTAGGGAGGTCCAGACATGACCTTCATGAAAATTTTTAGGTACAACCATGGGCAAGCTGAAATAGGGAGAAGCCAGGCCCTAGTTCTGTGGCTCAGCTCTGCACAGCTGCAGGATCAGGAGCAGCCACTGCTGCAAGCTCTGCTGTCCATCAGGACCACAAGAGAAACTCCATCTCCTCTTCACGGCAAGAAAGACACAGCCCTTCTTCCCTGAGGACAACTTTCCAGCTGTGAGAAGTCTGCATCTGGCTGGGGTCAGGTCCCAGTTATCCCCCTTATCCCTGCTCAGCCATCACAGAGTGCCTTGTGTCACATGGGTGACACACATTTCAGGGCTGTGGACCCTCCAAACCCCTGGTTTTGTGGGAAAACAGGGAAAATGCTGCTCATGGGACAATCACCCTCCAGCAGTTGCAAGCACTGCAATCCCTTTTTGTGTATGAAGAGTTGTCGGGCTGTTCCTCCACAACAAACCTGATCTTCAACCTCTGGCTCCTGCTCCTGTCCCTAAGAAGTGGCTTTTCCAGGTGCCCAGCCTTGCACATCAGAGGAAGTCAGTCCAGGGCAGTGCCTGTGGTTTGCAGCTGCTGAGCTTTCACAAAGCCGGTTCGGAGTCACGTGGTGGAGGTTCCATCAACTTCAAAGCAGGAAAGACTCTGATGGGATTTGGGCTTCCCAGGAGAAGGGTTGCAATGGTTTTTATGCACAGGTTGTCTTCCTTGAGACGTTTTCACGTGTCCACACTTTGTCCTGGCTTCTCGTGGGTGAGATGGTGTTGGCAGAGAGGGACCAACCTTTCTCTTTCCAAGGAGGATATGAAAACACTTCTCTCAAGGATTCATCTTTGATTTAAACTTACCGCTTCCACCCAGCTTTACAGGGGAAACACCCAAGCTGCTTGCCCTAAACATTCCTTGAGCTGTGGTGGTTTTCATGAGATTTTAACACCTCTGCGATTTACATGTGCCCAGATAAATTAATTCATCTTAAGCATCTACTAAACTGGGACCTGCTAAGACACCCCTGCAGACAGGGAGAACCTGGGGGACGTTTCCAACCTCTTGTTGGGATTCTGGCTGGAAAAACCAACCAACAGCCTCCTGAGTCTGCTTTGTCCCACTGAGAAAAGCACTTTCTAAGACCCCCTCCTCAAAAAACAGAGCTGTCAGGGCCTGGTCATGGCGGTGCTCCAGGTGCTCTACCTCCTTCCCTCCCTGCAGGCTGGGCAGTTTTTGTGGCTCCCTGCAGAAGGACACAAAGTCACCATTAAAAGGGTTAATGAGGCCCCCGGGACACCTCCTGCTGGTTTTGCTGGTCCTGCTCTCCAAAGGTGGCTGTTCCCCATCTCTTAAGTGTAGCTTGATTCGGCTCCCACATCAAAGCAGACAGGGATTAGTGGGGACTGGGGTAGAGATGATGGTCTGAAACTGGGAACCAGTAACCTTGCTCCACAGCCGCTCCTCACCTGCAGCCTGGATCGTTCCCATCCATTTATGCTGCTTTGGGGCAAAGAGATGGAAAAGATAATTCCTGAGGTTCCTTCCAGGCTGTTCCACGATTCCTGCCCACATGTACCACTTGCATTTGAGGTGTTTCCAGGTGCAAACTTCCCAAAACTTCTCCCTTCCTTCTGCTGGACCGTGGGTGATCCATGTGGTCCCATCACCAGGGTTCAGGTGTTGTGACAGTCTGCTCAGAGAACAAAATGAGCAAATAGGATCCACCTGTGTGCCCTGGCAGCCAGGAGGGACAGCACATCCTGGGGGCCCCAGACCTGATCCGGCCAGGCCAGGGAGGGGGATTGTCCTGCTCTGCTCTGGGCAGAGACAGCCTCACCTCCACTTAGGGGGCAGATTTGGGTGCCACAGTATGAGGAAGACCTAAAGATGTTGGAGAGGGTCCAAAGGAGGGACATGGGGATGGGGTAGGGTCTGGAGCAGCCACAAGAAGTCAGCCTGGAGGAGACTGAGGGAAGACTAATCAAGGGCTGCATCTTCATCCCAAGGGGCAGCTTCAATCTCTGCTCTCTGTGAGCAGAGATAGGACCCAGNAAGACCTAAAGATGTTGGAGAGGGTCCAAAGGAGGGACATGGGGATGGGGTAGGGTCTGGAGCAGCCACAAGAAGTCAGCCTGGAGGAGACTGAGGGAAGACTAATCAAGGGCTGCATCTTCATCCCAAGGGGCAGCTTCAATCTCTGCTCTCTGTGAGCAGAGATAGGACCCAGGGAACAGTTGGAGCTGTGTCAGGAGGGTTAGATGGATATTGAGAAAAGGTTCTGCCTGCAGAGGGTGGTCGGGCACTGGACAAGTTCCCAAGGGAATGGTCACGTTCAAGGCTGCCAGAGCTCCAGGAGCCTTTGGACAGCGCTCTCAGGCACGATTTTTGGGATTTTTGGCATGTCTTGTATGGGGTCAGGAGCTGGACTGATGATTTGGGTGTATCCTTTCCAGCTCAGGATATTCCATGGCTCTATAAAATGTCCCTCCTCAAGGTGGTGTCTCACATGAGGAACACATGGAGCCACCTTTTGCAAGAGACAAAGAGGTTTTGTACCAACCACCACAAGTGTCCAGCCCCTTCCTTTGTAACATTCCTCCTTTCAATAGGAATTTGTGAGGCATTTTGACATCATCCAGACAACTTTGTGCCAGCGCTTGGGGCTGAGGGACCACAAGGGCTCTAAGTAATGTAGTGGGATGAGAGTGGTGGTGTCAGGATGAAAGCAGAGCAGCTGGGAGTGAGCACTGGAGGGAGTCAGCTTGTGGAGAAAGAGCCCCCCAAGGGCACAAGGTGTCCACTGAAAGAGTTTTTCGGGGAAGGGTTGGCAAAAAATCTCTCATGGGGAGCACATCAGATTTGGAGGTGGGAAATAGGGCTGTGCTGTTTCACAGGATAGTTGTCTCATCTTTTCTATTATTTTAATCAGAAAACATGTTCCTTCATGCACAGAGCCAACCGGGGACTCTGGAGATGCCTTTCAGCAGCTGAGTGAAAGGAGAGAGTGTGGGAGGAGGGAAATTCAGCCACAGAATTTCAACTAGTTCCCATCGATACGTCTGGAAATCTGTGTCACACCACTGTCTGCAGTACCACTGGGAGGAGCTGCTCAGTGAGCAGGTGCTTAATGTAATAGAGTTAATTTTGCAGACTTTTGTTTTAGAGTTTTCTTTAAAGCAAAAGTGAAGTCGAGATGATGCACAAACATTTCATGGTGTTTGTTGGCAGCAGAGCAGAGAATGCTGAGATTTTATCAGCAAAGCAATCTCTGTGCTGAATTTAAAAGTGAAGATGGACAAGGACAGATGTTGGTTAGAGAGCAAAGCCTCTCACAGACCGTGTAAAAACAACTCAGCAGGTGAGATAAACAATAAATAAAAACACTTCCAGCATGGGAGTCCTTTACCTAAATTCAGCTGCCTGAAAACCAGGCACCAATTTGAAGACAGAGACCATGAATAGTCAATGAGAGACCTTGGGATCATCAAGTAAAAGATTGTTTTCTAAAGCCATCATTGCAGGAGAACCTGGAGACTGGAGTCAGCAGGGCCCAGGGAGGATGATCCCAGAGCAGAGGCTCTTATCTGTCCACAGCTGCCTCAGCAAAATAAAGGTACAAATTCGAAGCAGGAGAAAAACAATGGTGTGGTGAGCACCTATTCATTAAACTTTCCAGACGGACACTCAGATTAAGGAGATGACAGAAGGCTGAGCTTCTGGAGGATGTACCTATTACCTTAATGAATGGTTGGAGTCACTTTTGTGATTCATTTTGTCACCAACATGCAGAAAACCTCGGTGTGTCACCCCAGCGGTGGCAGCTCAGTGTGTGTGCTATGTGTGATGGTTTCTCCACTGAAGTAAGTGGAGATAAAGACAGGATTTGTCCTGGAGGAGTTGGCAACCACCTCCATTCCAGCCCTAAGACTCAGGAACACCTCGTCCAACGTTCCCTAAAGCCTCAGTGCCCTAAAGCAGCCAGATGGGACACTGGGCTCCACACTCTTTATTTCCCTGGCTCAGCAAAGCCTGCAGGGTTGGAACCTCCATTTCCAGAGATTAACATCGTGAATTGCCACAAAACCACACGTTCCTGGAGATAAAGGAAAGCAACACTCACGGCACCTCTGGAGTGATGATCCCTCCCTCCACTGAGCAAGGTAATGAAATCATAGAACCATGAATTGGTTTGGGCTGGAAGCAACCTTAAAGCTCATCTCATTCTGCCCACTGCCATGGGCAGGGACACCTTCCACTATCCCATGTTGTTCCAAGCCCCAGCATGGCCTTGGACACTTCCAGGGAAGGGACAGCCACCACTTCCTTCAGAGGTGCAAAGTCACACTTCGATTTCATTCTTTCTGATGGAGATTCCTTCACTGCTTGAACTAAATCTCTTGTTTTGGGAAACTCTTCCTTCCATGGCTAGAGATGTGCCCACACTAGCTTTGAAATCCAGCTGGTCTCCTCTCCATTGGTGCCAGGCTTGGGAACCTGAGCTGCAAGAAAACCCAGCACTGAGTGACTGGAAAAGAAATCCAAGAAATAGCACAGAGAAATGGGAATGGAAAATCTTCCCATAAATCCTGTCCTGGGCTGAGACCCCAGCACGGGCAGCAGGCCAGGGGGATGTTCTGCCCCTATGCCCTGCTCATGTGAGACCCCACCTGCAGAGTTGCTCCTGCCCTGAGGCCCTGCACTGGCAGGATGTGGAGCTGCTGGAGAGAGTCCAGGGGAGGCCATGGAGATGATTAAAGGGATGGAGCAGCTGCTGTGAGGAATGGCTGGGAGAACTGGGATTGTTCAGCCTGGAGAAGAGAAGGCTCTGGGGTGACCTAATTGTGCTCTTTCAGTGCCTGAAGGAGACAACAAGAAACACGTAGAGAGACTATTTCTAAGGGCCTGGAGTGCCAGGACAAGGGGAAATGTTTTCCCACTGAAAGATAGTAGGTTTAGATTAAGTGTAAGGAAAAAATTCTTCCCTGTGAGGATGGTGAGGCCCTGGCACAGGTTGCCCAGAGAAGTTGTGGCTGCCCCATCCCTGAAAGTGTCCAAGGACAGGTTGGACAGGACTTGGAGCAGCCGGGGATAGTGGGAATTGTCCCTGCCCATGGCAGGGGTGGCATTAGACGATTTTTCAGGTTCCTTCCTACCCAACCCATTCTATGAATGTCTATTTCCTGCCAACAGGACTTTCTGGCCATGCTCTGTTGGAGGATCAAAGAAAACACATTAGCTAAACCTACACTTTTCTGGGCAAACTGTGCTGAGTGGGTTCTCAGAAATTCACATTTTCATTTCCAGCTCACCACCTGGGTGCTCCCAAGTGATTCAGGCTCCCTCTTCCCCTTCGACTTGGCAGGATAGACACATTGAGGACACTCATTGGGGGAACTCCAGGGTAATTTCTCAGAGCAACAAACACATATCGATGTTTGGCCTTGTTATTCCCTTTGTTCTTGTTATTATGTGGTTGCATTTTCTCCCTTAATATCCCATGGGGAAATCCACCTGCTGGGTACTGTGTGTGATCCCAGGGAGTGTGAAGCACCTGCATCTCTTGTTCCCCATGCAGAAAGGTTTGCATGTGGAAATCTCAATGATCCAATGCCAGCTAGGTGTCCAAGGCATCCCAATAATTGCACCCGTGTTAGTCCAAGCTCCTCTTTGACTTCACCTGGAGATCATTTCATGTTTTTTTCCCTCCCGGGCATTTTTGCAATGCTGTCACTGCTCTGCTCAGCCTTCCTGATCCTGTCTGCAGCCAGGCTGCTCCCAAAGCACAGACAGGAGGCTTTACTTTCCCTTTAATTATGGAGCATGACAACTGTGGCTTCCTCAGCTTCATTTCATTAAGGGCTGACAAACACCCTGGGCTGTCCCCAAAACGTCATTGCCCCTTTGAGCAACTCCTTTCAAGTTACTCCAAGAGTTCATGATAAAGGGGACCAGTTGCTTCTGAGATTGCTACTGGGTTTGGCACAAGTGCCTGCCACCCTGCAGGATTTAAGCGCCTCCTTCCCACCCAAACCCTCATCACTGTCACACACAGAGCTCTGCAGGGCAGGCTGTTGGCCCCCACTCTGAATCCAAAGGTCTTGGATGCAGAGTTCACTCCTCTACCTGAATCTTCATTCTTTGACCCCAAAACTGGACAAGAACCTTAAAATCTGAAAGATTTTTATCTCTTCCCTTCTTTCCCCTTACTTTATTCACATAGTAACTGCTAATTTAATTTTCCTTGTACAAAATAGCCCATTTCAAGGCAGCTGGCAGAGGTCCTGTTTAATTCCTTATCCCAGGTCAACACCTGGGCTCCTCCAGAGCTGGAAGTTGCTCCTGTGCAATAATATTCAGTAGCTGATTCCTCCTTCCTTTATGTTTCAAAGCCTTGAAGTCTGCTCTGGGCTGTGCCCTGGGATTTCTGACAGGGCCTATATCCCAAAAATTGTCCATTTTCACAGCAATGGAGGCATCACAAACCTTATGCCTAAAGGTTGTAGAAAATCTGCTGTCCAGAGTGAATCCCCCTCATTTGCATCACTTTTGGGGAAATGCAGAACTAATTACCTAATGGGAGTCTCCATCCTGCAGCTACAGCCCAGGTTCAGATGATTCACTGCAGAGGAAAACACCAAAGCCTCCTTTAATCCTGGAAATGAGTAAATCCCCCTACTGAGCTGGACCATGGCCAGCGAGCCCTGGGTGGAGAGGATTCCCCACTTGAACCCTGAAGAATATTGGTGGTATTTTTGTTCCCATGTAGAACCAGCCCATAAACCTTGGTGGGTAACACAGCTCAGCTCTGTCACTACCAAACTAGGCTGTGCTGAACATAAGGGTGTTTCAAGGAAAAAAGCAAACCCAGCCTGAATTTCCCTATGGACAGAAAGGGAGGGATTGCTGCTATTCAAACACGTCTCAGCAATCCCAGCTCCTGCCTCCCCAACCCACCCTGCCCCACAGCACTCTTGCGGCACCGTCCAGCTCCCAGAGCCAGAGCAGGACCAGTGACTCTGGTTCACACTTGGCTGCTTTGCATGGCTGGATGGGGCTTGGGTTCCTTTCTTTTCTTCTCAGCAGATTTGTGGAGGGTGTTGTCTGTGGTTGGGAGCTTGCTTGAGCCACCTCAATGACACAGACCTGGAAAAAATGGAGAGGAACAATCACAGAATCATAGAATCACTCAGAATATTCTCAGGTGGAAGGGATGCAAAAGGATTACCAAGTCCGAATTTTACAGAGACAGATCTGCTCATCTGTGCTCTTGGTAGAGCAAATCTCCTGAGGTTTCATGGTTGTAGAAGAGAAACTTTGAACCCCTTAAAATTAGGTCAGAATTTACCCAGATATTTGGGTTTTCCACCAAAGAAATAGGCTTAATGTTCCCCATGTTCTAGGGCTGAAGAATCCAAAAAAAGAATTGGCATTTCCACTACAACCACCTTAAAAGGGAAATTGTGGTAAGCAGAGGAGAAAAAAATCCTGTATGATCCCACTTGGTTTTATCCAAGGACGTGGAGAATCCTCCATCACACACTAAACCTAGACCACAGGCCTGGAATATCTTTGTCCTGCCCTTATCCACCCCTTCACAAATCAGATCTCTGACCAAACCCTTGTCCCTCCCTCCCTTAGTAACACTTACCACATCACAGGGAACAACTTGCTTTGGAATAAATCGTGGATTGTGGAGCCATCTGACTGCAAGGAATGAGTGCTGGCAGGAGGAACTAATTAGGCACTAATTTCTTACCTATCTTTATCCACAATCTGCTCTGTTGCTGGTTCTTTGGATCTTGTTTGTTCCCACCTTCCTGGGGCTGCAGGTCTGAAAATCCAACCTCAGATTTCACATCAGGGCAGCTACAGTCACCCACTTGGCTCCACCTTTGTATGCTGGAACTAGTAACAATGGAGTAAATGGGTGCAGTAAATGGTGTAAAGCAAAAATCCCACTAGTACCTTGTCAGTGAAGGAGGCAGATTTGCTCCTGAGATTTCTTTCTCTTTCTCACAGTCCCAGGTGATTCATCCCCAGATCATGCTCTGGTTATTTCATTGTTTGCAGAGTGAGAGCAACTGGGATCACCATTACGAGGATTCATCCTCCAACTCTACTGCTGCCAGAACCCCAAATCTCTGCACTCCCCAGATTCTGAGATTGTTCAAGCCAAGCCTAAGGCACAAATGTCCTCCCCTCGTGTTCCTCTTGCCTCCTCCTGGTGTGCTCCACCACCATCATCCCCACAGAGGCCAAAGAGGGCTCTTGCTCCAGTAAATCTGATCCAATATTTGCTGTTGCTGTTGATTCAAAGGCTGGTTGAGTTTGGTTTTCCCTTTTCTTCTGCTCCTTAGCTAAAAGGCTTCAAATACTCCTCATTCAATGCTAAAGTGCAGAGAGAGGTTCAGCATCTTTATCTTAATCCAGGTCAAGAGAGAAGGAAGGGGCAGAAAGACCAGGGAAAGAGCCTGTCTAGTGGCAGACTTCAAGAAAATATTCCTTATCTTGGATTCCTTATCCAGGTTGGATGGAAGAAATGTCCCTTGAGCCTGCCCAGTTTTGTTTGGCTTGTGGCGGTTGGTGTCAGCTTTTGACATAACAAAATATTTTGGTAACTCTTACACATGGGGAATAATGAGCAAGTGGAAAAGCTTAAATGACAGCCTTGGCTCAGAGAACATTTCCTTGTTCCATTCACTCTGCTGGGGTTAATTACCAGCTCAACTATTTACTGTGATGGGTGTTCTTCCCACTGTGGCTGTGGTTCCTGCCTTGTGCTGCAGGGACACACTGTGGCCAGGACTTCTGAGAGATGATTTTCTAGGAGATGATTTTGGGAGATGATTTTCTGGGAGATGACTTTCTCTCTATTCATGTCAGAGTCCCACCTCTTCCTTCTCTTCCTACATTCTGGTCTTGGTGCATTCAGTGCAGAGAGATGATGTAGGAGAAGAAGAATCCCATTGAAGGATCCTAAAGCCCATCCCATTCCAGGCCACTCCAAGCCTGTCCAATCTGGCCTCGGAACTTCTAGGGATATGGCAGGCATAGCTTTTCTCCACAACCTGTGCCAGACCCAACCCTCACCTTTCTAGTGTATAAATTAAGCTCAGGTTGAGTGGGTTGGTGCCATAAATCTCTCCTATTTTGAAGATGAATTTATGGCAGAATTGTCCCACCCTGCTCAAGGTGATTAACTGGAAGATGCTGGTTGCGAAGGGTGGGGAGGTGTCTAAAGGAGGTTCCTGATGCAGGAGCAGAGTCACCCCTCTCCTCATGCTGCTCTTCTCACATCACACGTTTGGTTTTTGGAGGAGGAACCCTCTGAGTGGTCCATGTGTCCCCTGGATGATGGAAGAGACCTGGACCATGCACTCAGCCTGGATGGCTTTGCTTCTTCCCATTCTTTTCTTCATCTCCTTAACCATGGTATGCTTTGGTTTGGTATCCTGGCTTTTATTGAGATGAAGCTAATTTTATTCAATTAGTCAACCAAACCCAAGACATTTAAAAGAATAAAATTCCTGGAATGGTATTTCTAAATTTTTTTGTGCATTTCTTTTTTTGTTTGTTTGGGGGTTTTTTGTGTTTTGCTAGAAGAACTTCATTGAGAAATTGGTCCAGTATCAAAATGTTTTCTCTGGTTATTTTTAATTGACAGAAATTCCAGTTCCCCAACTTATAATGAGTGTTTGACCTTGTTGCTATTGGAAAGAAGGGAAAAAATAGTCAAAACAGTCCTTAAGACTAAAAAATAATTAAAAAAATAAAATCAAAACAATTCCCAAAATTAAAACACAAAATAAATATTGGGAAGACAGCCATCCCTTGCCAAGAGAGGATTTTGCGCTTGTTTTACAGCTTTAATGAATGGTTTGAAAACCATTTGACATGAACATTTTCCCTTTGCTCCTGTGATAAAATTTTTAAGAGCTGTAGCCAGAGAGAGAAAAATAAATGCAGCCTTCATTTCCCTCTTTGGTTTGCTAACATTATAGCTCACAATATTTGGGTGTTGGCTCCAGGAGGAGGAGGAAAGGAGCTGCCCTTGTTTTGGGTGAGGCAGGATCATCTCCCTTTCTTCTCTCTATTATTCAGACCACTAAAACTTAATTATTCCTCTGAAATTAGGCAGTCACCTCCCGCTTCCTCAGTCAGGAATGGGAAGAGTCACCCTTGGTAATGCTCAGAGTATTTCAGGCTCCTGTCTGAGCTCAGCCCAAGGCCCTGCAGGGACATCCCAGGCTCGAGTCCTCTCTTACCTGGGGCTGCCTCAGTGTCTGACTTTAATGGTCAGGGGGGGAAAGCTCTGGAAATCCTGGGGCTTGCCAGGCCTCCATCCCCCTGAGCTGGGAATGCCATGCAAAGCCAGTTCCCATTTTTCCAGGCCATAAAGGCAAGAAGGTGGGGGAGGAGCGATGGGTCCGGTCAACCAGGTGAGGACCAAATCCTGGCACCAAAGCAGGGCTTCCTCCCCCTCCTCTTCCTCAAGAAACCATCTTTTTGGCAAAACCCAACAGAAAGTGGCCTCGGCAGAAAGCCAAGCTGAATCATGCCAGTTATGGATTGTGAAGGGATGGCCAGGCCTCCTCACAGACACAAGACTCAGATTTGGAGCTACAGTATTTCCTGGACACTTGGCCAAGGCTCAGTGACATCCAGACACCACATGGGGAATCTGTGATATTCACACAATTAACAGAAACTGCCTGATGTAAGGGAGTCCTATTTCCAAATTTCATTTGCAAGTGGTGAATGAAGCAAGCTCAGATGCAGAATCCCCCACTAAGGTGGGCTCCATTACATCTACTTGGAGCCAATTAAAAATTAAACTGCTGAACTGGGATTCCTTGTTGGAGAGAGGACGCTGGTGGAGGACAAGCATTCACCTCACTCCACCATGGTCTGACATGCAGCTGCTCAGAGCTGGATGAAGCATTTTCCACTCTCAGCATAGAAATGACATCCTCTTCCCTTCCCCAAAGGTGCTGATCTTCTTCCCCACGTTGCCCTTTAATTGCCCCTTTTTTTCAGGTCGCAATTAGAATTTTGCCCTGTGAGAGTGAGGAGATTACTGGGGCTGCATGACCTATAATTCTTCCTGGGCTGGAGACAGGAAGAAATTCCCTGTGATAATAACGTCTGCGAGTCCAGAGGGGAGAGGCAGGGAGGATTCCTGGGAACTTGCAGGCGCCTGGCATGGGGCGCCCATGTTTGGGTTAATCCCTCTGCCCGGGGCTGCCTCCAGAGCCAGGACGGATCCCATTGGTGCAGATGGCCTCAAGCTCGATGCATTTTATGCTAAATTAGGCACCTGTGTTTGGCCAGATGAATCACCCTGTGGAAATGTCGTTTTTTCCAAAAATAGACCCCCAGCAACCCTGCTGAGCTCACCATGGGAGACTCCAACACCAGGACAAAGTCAATCTCACCCTATTATGGCCAAGAGATCTCACTGCCTTCTAAGTCACACAGTTCAAAATAACACTTTGTCCTCCTCAAAGCCACTAAAGCAAAGTTGTTGAATCTGAAACACCACTCTTGTCCCACAGCCCTGATCACTAGATCTATGAGCCCAGAAGGGCAGTGCTGAATTCATCTTTATTCAACTGCTCTGACATGGAAGGATCAAACAAATACATTGTTTGGAGGTTGCAACAGGCTGGAAAACTTCACTGTGTGGTGCTCAGGATTATTTTGGAGGTTTCTGGAAATCTTTGGCATCAATTGTTCTATAAAATATCTCATGTGATATGCTATGAGGAGATAAATAAACTGGAGTAAATCCCAGTGGCACCTGAGCCCCACCATGTCCCAAACTGGCTAAAGAGAATCCAAAGGTCTCTTTGGTTCTTACTTCTTCCCAGAGTATTTTTTCACCTATTTTGTAGTTTCTTTAAATATCATCTATGGAGAAACTGAGAGACAAAAGATGTCCTTTAGAAGCAGTTTATTGAGGACACAGTGAGAAGCTGGGAAGTTTGAGCAGTTGACAGAAACAGCTCCGTTCATGCTGTACGAGGTGTCAGCGTGGACAATTTATGCACCAGTAAGTTTCCTTGGCATTCTGGGGGGATGGAAAAGGAAAGGGGGTGATCTCTTCTAAAAACCAGCACGCCTTGAACCAGCCGCCCCAACATGCAGAAGCAAACCAAAGTACTACATGTTCATACATAAGCAAATTCNAAGCTGATGGCAATGGAGTAACCAGCAGGTGCTTTGAAAATTGCCTTGTTTCAGATTTAAGCATAAATTTGCATCTTGGTATTTTCTTGGTCAAAAAAAAAAGATAGGATAAAAATAAAGGGAGTCTGCTCTTTGCAGCATCTCCTGGGAAAGTTAAGCAGTTAAATACTCACTGTCTTTTCTGAAATGCTTTGAGAGGAGCTGGGAGAAAAAAGAGGGATCTTGGAGGGAGGAATATTGTTAATTTATCTGCTCATTATGGGAAAAGACAGAGGGGGAAGCAGTGCAACAAACAAGCCCTTAAAGATGTGATAACCTAAAGCAAGGATTCAGAAATCACACTGTGCTGAGCACCTGCAGAAGTTTCTAGAGGGGTTTTTAGGCTTGGGGACTCTGAAAAAACAGCTCGGGGGGATAAATTTGTGGCTAATAAATGTAGGAATGGATTTGGCAACAAATGTTGCTACTAATGGGCCGAGGAATCACCCTGCATCCTCTCGGCACGAGGCTGGCGCGGCCGAGCGCTGCCGGCTGCGAGCTCCGCAGCCCTACGGGACCACACAGGGGTCTCTGACAACCCCGAAATTCCCCATCACGCCATTGTTGCACCCCACGACCTCAGGGCTGCTGGACACAACCACGGGGGGCCCCCCCAACTGCCGGATGACACAGCCCTGGTTCCCAAAGCTGAGCACCCCCCCGGCCTGGCAGGGCCCCATCCTGGCGTTCAGGGCCCCGCTCCCGGCGCTGACGACGGTGCGGGCTGGGTAGCCCCCGCTGCGGGAGCTGAACCCGCCGGCTTTGCAGCTGATCCCTCCAGCCTGGCAAAACACCTCGGGGATGCACTGCTTGGCCCCGGAGCTGAGGACTCTCTTGGGATGGATCCCGGCGCTCCGGGAGCTGAATCCGCCGGTCTGGGAGCTGTGTCTCCCGGCCCGTCTGCCCAGCGAGCCGTAGCCACACGCGGCCCCGTTGGCTGCCAGCATCCCGCAGTCATCAGGGATGTTGTAGCCGCTGCTGACCACAGCTGCAACAGAGCCCACAGGAGTCAGCAGTCAGGGAGGAAAACTGGAAGACTTTCACAAGGCAGGTTGTTTCTTGTGTCAGAACCAACCAAACCTGATTTCCTCCAGATTTGTCCAGCATGTCTGAGCCCCTGCTCCTTCCGACTCCTTCTCCATGTCCCAACACATCCCCTCATGGATCCTCCCCCTTCTCATGTTGCTGGTGCCATGTTCCCTCCCAGGTTCAATACATATCCCATGATCCCCAGCACATCTCCCTGTTGCCTCCAAGAGCAAAAAAGGGTCTTTGAATTTGACCTTCTCCCCTTGCTCCAAAAGTGGATTTTTTAAAAATTCAAAGATATTTTAGATTTCTGGGGCTAAACTTTCCGGAACTGGAAAAGGGAGGCAGAGAGACCCAGGGCAGACAGATAGTGCTGCTCCCAAAGTTATTTTTCCTAAAACAAGAAATCTTCATGGCTGAAAATGTGCAGTTACTTACACACACTCACGGGGTTCCCCACACATATCCTGTGGGGAGAGAAGAGAAATGCACATTACTCACAACTTCTAGCCACAATCCAGATCACTTAGTCCCTGGTTGGAACACGCCTCACTATCCTTAGAACAGAAGCTGGTTTTGCTGGCACCCGTGTGGCCTCCATGGCCTCCAGGCATCTCTCCAGGTCCAGTTTCTGTGAGCCTGGGGAGGTCCTGGAGCTGTAGAATTAACTTGGGAGCAGGAACTACCATGGCTTCAGATACACAGGAGGGAAATGTGTTACCCACCTGCTCTCTTCACCCTCCAGCAGAGTCTTGTAGGTGGCAATCTCTATGTCCAGGGCTAGCTTGACGTTGAGCAGCTCCTGATAGTCCCGCAGCATGCAGGCCAGCTCATCCTTGGCCTTCTGCAGAGCATTCTGCAGCTCAACATGCTTCTCCCGGGCATCTTTGAGGGCACAGTCCCCACGCTGCTCAACGTCACAAATGGAGGTTTGCAGGCAGGAGACCTTTCAGGGGAGGACAACAGTGCAGGTGTCTGCAAAGTTTCTTATCCTAGTTCTTGGACACTCTGAGTTTGGATAAACCTGCTCTTCCAATTGGAAACAGGGAAAACCCACCAGCATGCCATCCCTCTCCACCCACTTTTCACTTTCCAGCCAGGGCCTAGAGTGGATCTCAAGTCCCCTAAAGATCAATGCATCACCTTGCCTGTGTCTGAGCTGTCCTACTTCTCTGGAAACATCACCTACCTGCTTCTTGACACTCTCCAGCTCACACTGCAGCTTCTGGATCATCCGGGTCAGCTCTGAAATCTCACACTTGTTGCTCTGCAGGTCATCGCAGTATTTTCCTCTCTTATCCTGCAACTCCTGAAACTGGAACCAAGAAACAGGACAATGGTCACTTTTGGCCTGTGACATTGCCAGGCACAGACCCAAGTGGCCTCTTACTCACCCTGGTCTGGTAGAAAGCATCGACTTCTTCTTTGCTCTTCTGGGCAATCTCCTGGTACCAGCACTCGACATTCTTGATGATGCTTTCCATGTCCAGGTCTCGGTTGTTGTCCATCTTGACAATGACCGAGGTGTCGCAGAGCTGGCGATCGACCTGGGCCCGTTCCTGTGGGTTGGGAAGGGCTTAGTCAGCTCTTTTCACCTCTCAGGCTCTGCAGGGAGGGAGGAGCTGGGACACAGAGAGACTGAGGGGTAGAACAAATTCAAGTAATGTCCCTCGGGATGGCTCAGCAGAAAATCCTGCGGCAGGATGAGTTGCCACCTGTGACTGCTGACCTGTGCGCTGACCTGCAGCAATTCTGTCCACATCAAGGGCAAGGAATTGGAGTGACTTAATCCTTGGTATCCTCTCATCTCCAGCTGCCTGAGTGATTTAATGACAGGACTGAACGGGGAGTTGCTTCAGCTCTAATCAGGCAGCTGCAATCCAGAGGAACGAGACGGACACATCTTTTCTCCAGGGTAGAGTTAGGACACAGCCAATTCCTACCTGGAGCTGCATGAAGGAAGGGGAACCACCCTATCTCCAGCATAATCATGTTAATTTTATATCAACCTTGTACCTTCACGCTTTTAATTACTCAGGGCTTTGTATGAGACATATCCCAGAGGGGTTTTGAGCATTAGAAATTTGGAGCACCTGAAGGATGCGAAAGGACCACCAAAGTCCCAGGATGGACCAGAGGAACTCACCTCCTCAAACACACATTTCAGCAACTCCAGCTGCCTTCTTAACAGATCCACCTTCACTTCCAGCTCTTCCTTGTTCAAGAAGATGCAGTCTGCATCCTGCAAGAGGAGATACACACACATTCCAGCCCAAACCTGGCTGTAAATGTTGGAGAAACACACAGAGGCAACACCAACAAGACAGAAATGTGTCTCAACAAGATTTCAAGAGAAGAAAGGTGTGAGAGGATGAGTCAGGATATCCTGGTGCCTCCTCAAGGAAAATGAAACCATTCCAACACGACTTACAGGAATTAGTTGACTTAACACTTTGGAC
This sequence comes from Notiomystis cincta, assembly GCA_013398075.1. Taxonomy (NCBI): domain Eukaryota; kingdom Metazoa; phylum Chordata; class Aves; order Passeriformes; family Notiomystidae; genus Notiomystis; species Notiomystis cincta. The sequence goes on along the minus strand of VZRX01007987.1, from coordinate 20,926 downwards.
GCATCTACAAAACCCACAATCAACTAATGAGAATTTAAACACAAATTTTTAATATTCTTCAAATGATTCCTGCTTTTCTGATGTCCAGGAATAGAGGATGTGGAGAGACAGCTAGAAACAGCCTGGTGTTCTGGTGTGACCTGTCCTGCTCAGTACCCCTCCCAGACTTCAGGAATGTTTTTGAGGTGACAAAACAGGTGCTGTAGTGCTGATGATGTAAACTTTGAGGAGACATTATTTTTACTATTTGCCTCTTTTCCCAACCCTGTGCCTCTTTCTAAGTCTTCCCCAACTCATCATAACACTTTTGTGGGTTTTTGTTAATAATTCACTATTTCAGCCAAGTTTTGCCCCAAATAGACCTACTACAGGTATAATGATTCATGTCGTTTGAGCTTCTCACTTTTTTGAGTGCCACAAACTCATTCTCCACAGTTGTGCGCCTGTTGATTTCCTCTTCATACCTGTTGGAAAAGTAGGAGAAAAGGGCTGAGGAGAGAAAAATGTTCAGACACTCAGACATCAACCATCAGGTATAGACGACAATAATCTCAGGTATTAATGACAACAACTACCAAGCATAAATGACAACTCTCTTGTGCTGGGACTGCCACCGGGCACTGCCAGATCAGTGTCTGGAGACCAACATTAAACCATCCCAAGATCAGAAGCTTCTTCATGAGCAACAACAACATTACCAATGCAAAGAGTTCGTCAGTGAGACAGAAGAATGTGGCACTCCCAGAGGGGACGTGCCCCAAGTCTGGGAGAACTTGCCCAGGATGAACCAGAAAAGCAAAATGCCACCAGCTAGACGAGCCCAGAAGGTCCTTACTTGCACTTGAACTCCTCCACCAGCTGGCTTGTGGCACATTCTTCACTGCCCAGTTTCTGCTTTTCACACAACAAACAGTCCAGGCGCTTCCGCAGGTCACAGATGTAATTCTCGAAGTAGAGTTCCAGGTTTTTCCCTTTTTTTGGCAGCACATATTGCTGCAGAAGGCCCCATTTGGTCTCCAACACTTTGTTCTGCTGCTCCAGGAATCGGACCTGAAGGCAAAAGATAGAAGTTCTTCAAGTAAAGAGATGAAGGCAGGGACTCAACATCTGCTTAACTCTCTGCTCTTAACCACAGGTGCGGGAATGAGATTTTCAGGAAGTAAGAGATGATACAGCACCATGATCTGGAACTTATCTGCCCTTATTAAGAAATCTTTATGCCACGAGTCTGAATTATTTAAAAATCTAGACTTCAGACATCTAAATTATATAGAAATCTGAACGTCATGTCTACATTATTTAGAAATCAAAGAGTTCCATGTCTACATTATTTTGAAATCCAGGAGCCCGGTGTCTAAAACTGCCTTTCTTAATACCTATTAGGAACAAAACTCCTGCAGATGGTGCCTCTGATGTATTTTAGGATAAAATTGAATCCCCAGGTAGTGAAACTGCTTTGTCTCTGTTTTTTTCTACAAAGGGATCCTTGAGTGATAGATCAGATTTGATCTCTAACCTTTACATGTCTGGATCAAGATTAACCTCCTTTGCCTTCGGGAAAGTTTTTGGAACTGTTGCTATGTTCAAAGTCAAAGAGAGGAGGGAATTACTGGAGTTATTCAACACAAGACAGAAAGATGAACCTGTCAAGGCTGTAACTTCCACCTGAGCTGCAGCAAGAAATCCAGTTTGAACTGACACTGTCCAAGAGGAGATACCTGCAAGAAAGCCCAGTGCAACCATGGCCATGATTCAAAATGGCCATGCCAGAACAGGGACTGGGCTGAGATTAGCACCATTAAAAAGATCTCAGGCTGGACCAACATGCTCTTAAAATTATTACTAGTTATTAAAAATTATTAGAATTATCTTAAGATTCTCTGTGGGAAGCTGGACCCCTGTGTGGACCCAGCTCAGCGATTCATGGCAGAGCTGGACTGGGACTTTGGAAGAGGTCGATGGACTTGTGGCACGAGAGGGTTTTGGGAGGGGGTTGGTCAGGTCTTGTTTTCCTCAGGGAAGAGCAATTCTGGAGCAGGTCTGGACTCACCTTGTCAATGAAACAGGCAAACTGCGTATTGAGGGTCTTGATCTGTTCCTTCTCCTGGCAGCGTATCTCATGTTCCAGCGGGTCCACCCCGACGCAGAGGGGCTTCAGCAGCCTCTCGTCGATGCAGATCCCTTGGATGCCGTCGGCCTTGCGCTCAGGGTACCCCCGCACGATGCTGTATCCCCGGGGGCTGCACAAGCCAATCCTTCCTCCTCCAGCATTCCCGTAGCCCATGCCTCCGAACCCCATCTCCCCAAAGCAGCCAGTGCCGCAGCCCCCATTGACATAGGAGATTCTCCTGCTCCCGCCCAGGTTGCAAACGCTCCTGCTGCTGTAGGCGCCGGCGCCACACCGCACAGGTTGGCTGGCGGATGCAGCGTAGCTGCGACCACAAATCTCCGAGGCTGAGCTGAAGCCTCTTCGTCCCAAGACAGATCTCACCGTCGGTGCCTGCCTGCTCATCGTGGCTGATTTGAAGGTGGAATAGCAAAGTTATGGGGCTGCTCTGGTGCAGAAGAGGAGCAGGGATCCCACTGCAGTGATGTGGGAATGCTGCCCCTTATATATATTTTGGGAAGCTGGCCTTGATAGGATCAGGACGTTAATTTAAGTACTTAAGGGTTTGGTTTGCCTAGCAGCAATAAATGCTCCTCAAAATGCAAACCAGCCCAGCAAATAGTAACTACTGAGGAAATAAAAAGGAATCTAAAAGTGCTCTGTTTGCAAGTTGGTTTCGAATACATTACGGTTTGAAGTGTTCCCCTAACTTAGTGCTAATTATAGTTTAGGAACATTTTTGAAGAAACTCTTTGTGATTTGTTTGCACTGTGTCGTTTGGGGTTTTGTGTCTCATAAGGCTGTGTATGTGTGATGGGATGTTTTGCAAACTTGCACTTTGTGGGGGTAGTTTCATAATTTTGGGTGCGGAAAAGTAGCTCAAAGGAGAAATAAAAGAAGAAAGTCAACCATAGAATAACAAACACCGTGGAAGTTGTGTCGTGATGGATCATTTCTGTACCTGAAACACCAGTAAATTCACTAAGTTAAAGGTCTGAATTTGTATGCAAGGATTCAAAATGTACCCCAGATACATGCACAGAATCACAGAATTCTTGGAATTCTTGGAATGTGCAGAATCCTGGGAATGTGCAGCATTTCAATATGACCTTCCCTGAAACACGGGTGAATCAGGTCAGGTTTCATCCAGGATATGTGACATATTTCTGTTTGCTCACAGCTATATGTTCTGTGACAGTATCCAACAGTGACAGTTCTTTCTAGAATTATGCTGCAAGTTCTTATTTGTGACAGTTAATTCTTTGGCTTTCACTATTCTGGAGCTTCTCGCAAGGCTGGGTGTCAGAGCCCTTTCAGATTCACCTCCTGGAAGTCTCTACAGGGAACAAAAAAGGAAGGATAGTCTGTTCCAGCTTGGTGAGATCCACCCCATTCACCAAGTGATGGCTGAATTTGGATGACTTTGCCAGACATGTCCTTGAGACTCCACAGGGAGACTCCGAGGGAAGGAGTCCCCGGGGCCTTGCTTGGGGGGACGGGGTAATTTGCTCTCCGCAGGGGTTGGGTGGATTAGGCTGGACACCAGAGAAGGCTGTGACTCACACCAGGAGATGAATCCCTCTCTCTCCTAATCACCAGCCCAAGGAAGTGAGGCAGGAAGCCTCTCCAGGCCTTTTCCAAGCTGCCAGTTGAAAGTCAGAACAAAAGGGCTCTTTCAGCTCTTTGCAGAATAAAGTGTTTGGGAGAAAAAAAGGGCATTACAGGGCAAACAACTGAATGCCTTCGGTCCTTCTTTTCGAAGGGAACAATGCTTGGAGGAATCTTCGTATTATACAATGGGATGGGCAGCTGGAGATGCCCAGGTTCTAAGTTCCCTCATCCTTGTTAACCTCCTCCAAAACCATCTTCCAAGAATCTAGATCATAAAAATTATGCCAAACCTCCTCCAAAACACGCAACTTTCTAATATTAAGTGGTTGAAAAGAAGATGCATATGGAAACCACAGGATGTGATTGCAGTGCCAGGATCCCCAAAGCCATTAATTGAACCTGTAATTGCAACTTCTGTGAGTTTGAGGGGCTGGTGGTATAAATTAGCTGTGTAAACTGCTACTTTTCCCATATCCAAAGGGGATAATTCCAGATATTTACAATGTTCAGATTACACCTTTGTTTGTAGTAGTTCAGGCTTGCAGTGTGAACTGGGCTGCTAGCACAATTGGAAATATCAGATTAAACAAATATGAGAGGCTTCAAGCTGCAGTTTGGAACTTCCCTGGTCCATGAAGTTCTAAACAGATTTATCAGAAGCAAAATGCAGATTTGACTCCAATGAAGAGCAGTGGTTTGGAACCCTGTGGAGGAAACCAGCCTCATCAGTCAGGCTGAAGATGTGTCCTGTTCCTGTTCTGCATCCCATTATCCCAGTCAGGTGTGTGGGAGACAGCTGGAATGCAGCATAAGCTGCAATTAAACATCTGTTAAACAGTCATGCTGCAGCAGCTCCAGCTCCCAAGCTTGCCAGAGCCACTGGGCTCCTGAGAGGGAAGAGATTTTGGGTAAAGTTGCTCAGCATTGGGTAAAATTTGTGTGTTGATCAAATTCCTGTTGTTTCTTCTGGATCACAATGGGAAGGCAGGTTCATTTAACGTCTTTTAGGTCTTTTCAAGGAATAATAAGTGGTGCGTAAGACCTCAAGAATCACCAATTTTTTCCGTGAATATGGACATGAGAAAGTGGAGAGCACTCTGAAGAAAAACCTGCAGTTTTTTGACTAAAAAAAGGGGGAAAAAAAAGAAAAAGAAAAAGAAAAAAAGAGGGGAAGGGGTTAGGAAACCAAAAGAAAAATATTTTGATGAGGGGTTGGATGAGTCATTTTGACAACTTGCAATCTCTTCCTTTGTCAGCATTTCACGCCCTGAATGCACTGCCGAAAAGAGAATTCATTAGAGGAACAGTGGCGTTCACTAATTTGTTTGTTGCCTCTGGAGATGAATCTGGACGAGCTCTCAGAAGGTGTTTTATGCGACAGTCTCAAAGGGCTCTGTTATTATCCTCAGCCATTGAGAGCTCCTCACAGTCAGGTTGGACAATGGCCAGAACCTGCCTGTGCCAACACATTTGATCCATGTAAGATTGGGTCGGAACTTGAACTTTTACAGTTTCTTGGACTGTGCAGACTTGTCCAAGTCATTCATACCATGTTGGAGGATTGATTTGATTAGTGCAGTCTCTTGTATCCTAAAGCCAAAGTTATCCAAGGTAATTAATTCAGTCTGGTCATGTGTTTTGCCTCTCATTAACATCCCCCTAATCCATGTGAGAAGTCAAAGCTGGGATTTTCAAGAGATATTCCTCATAAAATTCATCAAACACTAGGCCTGGGTGCACTTTCCTCCCTCCTTCAGCCATCAAACTGGCCACAGACTCTAATTTCCTCTTTGAGACTCCCTCTCTGGCTGATGGAAAGACATCAGGCATCTCCAGACAGTGATTCATCACCTCCTGAAATAGGCAGCGGAGGCAGGTGGGAGGAATCCACCTCTGCAGCTCCTTCCCTCTGTTCTTCCTGAAGACCAGAGGCCGTCTAGACAACCCGACACCAGCCCCGGCGCCCGGTTGGGGAGGTTGAGGGAGGTGAAATGAGTCCCACCCTTTGGGCACTAAATTTCTTCAGCACCTTTGAAGTCCTGATGAGAGCCCCAACAGTCCACACTCCTGGATCCGCTCAGCTCCCAGTGCTGCATCACTCGATCCTGCAATTGGAGCCATCAGAGCTGAGGCTCCCAACAAAGCAAAGGCTTGATTTTAATCATCCTCCTGTTGTTTTCTTCCTCTCGCAATGGAAATAAATGCGGGGTGTATGGGAATCCTGAATCAGGATGGCGTCCCACTGCCTGGCACAGCAAAAGTGTTACAAAAAGTGAAAAAGGTACCTCCGTTTTTAAAAGATTACAGAAATGTTCCTGTAAATCCACAAGATCACTGATCCCTTCTAGTTGAAGTGGTTTTCCAGTTGAAGAGATTCCTGCGCCATCCCAAGGAAGGAACTGCCTGTGGAAGGTGGGAAGCGTATTTAGCCAGAAGGAGAAAAGCTCTTCCTTTTGTTGTGCCAAAAATCCAGGTCCCAGATAAAGTGTTGGATTGGATTGGATTGGATTGGATTGGATTGGATTGGATTGGATTCGATTCGATTCGATTCGATTCGATTCGATTCGATTTGTGCAGCTTTGGGAGATGCTGCATAATGTCTGATGTTCAGAGAGGCCAGGTTGAAGTTTAGCACTTGCCAAATTAACTTATCACATCTTGAAATGGTGATAGGGGAGTTTGGAGGCAAGAAAAAAACCCTAATTCCATGTCATTGCCCTGATATATTCTCCTCTTGCATAAAAAGTGAGAGGATGGTCTGTTTCCAATAGGAAACCTTTGGAGATCAAAGCCCTCCTAATGAATATTTATACCTATTTGATTGCTCTTTTCTTGTCAAATCTTTCTTGTGGTTTCCTTCATTAAAGAATAAGCTTGATTTATTTTGTTCTTCCCATATTTGATTGGGAAATAACTTCTTATCACATGAGAGTGTGGGGGGAGAGGAAGCTCTTCCAGTTCTGAATCCCAATAATTTTGGTGAGGAAAGACCTTTACTCTGGATTTTGCCTTTGGTAAAATATATCTGCCCAACCAGAGGTTCATTTCTTTGTTTGTGCTCTTTCATCAGTTTAATCACAAAACACTTTAGTCTTTTTTTTTTTATTATTATTGATTTTATGTTGATTTATGTTACTCATTTCTCATTTCTTTTTATAATCTGCTCAAATGTACAATGAAACAAAAATATCTCCCTTTGATCTTTTTGAAAGCCTGAATCATACTCATAGGACCTCGAAAACAATGTTGAAAAACCAACCAAGCACATTATGGGGTTTTTTTCCCCCATAATATCCTCTTCCAGCAGATTTTGAAGAGAGATAAAAAAATATGTTTTGTCATCTGTGGCAGAAACAACATAAAAATACAAAGACTGAGATGATTTCAGTCTGGATTTAAAATGCCCACTGAATTCAAGCAGGAGCCAAATTTGGTGCAAATCATCTTAAAAGAGCTTAAATTTACACCAACCAAAAACTCGATCTACGTCACTGGATCCACATTGCTCCACCCCTGGAAGTCTCCAAGGCCAGCCTGGAAGGGGCTTGTAGCTACCTGGTCTAGTGAAAATTATCCCTCCCTATGGCAGAGTGTGGAGCTGAATGGGCTTCAAGGTTCCTCACAACACAAACCATTCCATGATTCCATGACTCTCTCCAGACAGCTCTGCCTCCCGTTTAAGACTTCTAATCATTAGATATGTCTTGTGCAATTAAGGAATGGGCATTTCTGTACTTTTGGTAAACACCTAAAAGCAAATGGTAACATGTTGGTTCTTCATTAATTTTACTGGAAAAGGAGTAAAAGGTTTAAAGTCATTGAGTCATCCCAGGAGAAGTGAGGGTAGTGTAATTTATGTGTGTCCAAGGAGCACAAGTGGAGTAATTAATCTTTGCTGACTTCAGCAGGTGGAATTCTGAATTGAGATTTCTTTTATGGCTTCCCTGCCTGCACATGGATGACCAACCACGCCCAGGATATCTCTAAAGTCGTTCCTTCTTCTCAGTGACCCTGTGTGTTCCATCACAAAACTCCACTAGGTCTCCTAAAGCTACATCAGAGAGACTTTGATGAGCTCCTTTCCAGAAACACTTCCCAAAACACCTTAGGGAAAAGATTCTGGATTAAATCTCACATTTTGGCACTGAGATAGCAAAGCTTTAATGAGGAAAAATAAAAGGGAAACAGGAGTTGTGTGATAAGAGGACAAGTGCCCCAACACAGCCAACAACCGTTTAAAGAAAAAGTGGAAATCAAAAGGATTTGGGGGTTTTTAATGTTCCAAGTGTCCCTTTTTGATCTGATCACAGTGGTGGAGCTTCTCTGATGTGGTTTCCTAAGGCTCCAGTGTTCTCTTACCCAACCCACCTCTCCCTCATGTTGAGATGGAGTTGAGGTTATTTTTAAGCACTAAAAGTGGAGCATTTTTCTACTTTAGCCCTTAAATCCTGCTTGTCACGACCCTCACAGCTGAAGTTCAGATCTGGCTGTTCGTGGGACAAGGAGGTCCAGTTGAAATACTCAGTCCTGGCCCTCACATTCCTCATGGCTGAGCTCCCATGCTCTTGGCAGCCCTGCAGCTCCCACACATTCCAAGTGCCCCAGTGTCTGGAAAGGCTGAGCCCCCAGCTCCAGCCCTAAATTCATCTCTCCTGGAGATGCATCCAGGAGCACCAGGGATAAATTTCCTGACTATAGAGCCAGCCACGCTTCTGGAGATGCATCCTTCATGAGAGGCACAAATGTCGTGGGGTTGGGATGCAGCACTGCAGGAGGACTTGAATCTTCTGAGCTGTCCAGACCCACATCCCAGGTCAGTCCCAGACCCGATGGGACTGATCACTGTTGTGGGAAAACATAATGGGAGTCACTCATGGTGAGGATGCAGTCTTTCTTCTCCTCCTCTTCCTTCTCCTCCCCCTCTAAGCCACAGTGAGATGGTTTAATTTTGTAAGGAAAGTTGAAAACCTTGATCTTACTTACATACTCCCACAGGGCTCCCAAGGCACAGCCTGGAGGAGAAGAAGGTTACAAGGTTATCCTTGATGGAATGAGCATTTCTAGCACTTTTCACCTTCCTGGACTCTGTGAAGGAGCCCCAAGGACCACGTGATGCCTGCACATGGCTGTGGTGAAACCCACTCGATCTCCTCATCCTCCAGTAGAGTCTTGTAATCTCAATATCCAGGGCCATCTTGCCATTCCAGAGCTCCTGGGAATCCTGCAGCATCCATGTCAGCTCATCCTTGGCCTTCTGGAGCTCATCTTGCAGCTCATTGTGCCTCACCCAGTGTCTCTGAGAGCACAACCCCCACGCTGCTCAATGTCACCAGGTGATGTCCACAGAGACACCACTTTCTGGGAGAACATGAGACATCCTGCCTTTTCCTGTCTTCTTTCTCATCATTCCCACCTCTAAAAGAGAAAATCCTGACTATTTGATAGTCCTAAACTGGTGGTGTTGGGGCTTTTTTTAGGAAAGCCAAATGTTTCCAATAATTCATTATAAAATAGTCCAGGAAGTCTGAACATGTCCTTGCACTGCCACATCGGGTCTGAGTTTTATTTGGAGGATACCAATACTCTGCCGTAACTGGAACTAGTAATTAAGGTTTCCCCTTGCTTCCCGTTATAAACTATATAATGAATTAGATGGTCTGGAAGTTATACCAGTTTTTACTGGTGAGTCATAATTCTGTCTGTTCATTGGATGCTTTGAACCCATGTCAGAAGCCAGAATTCCTGCTGAAGCAATTTCAGCAATTTTCTGAGAGTTGTAGCTAATCCCATGATCTAATTCAGTGCAATTAGTTCTTTGCAATAATCAAAAGGATCCAACAGAGAATAGGCTGGGACATAATCCTTCTTCCATGCTCAGCACTGGGAAGAGCTTCCCTAGACCAATGGAGCCAGTGTGAGGCAACTCTCTTTGATAAAGATGAAAGGAATTGTGGGATCATGGATTGGTTTGGGTGGGAAAGACCAGTAAAGCTCATCCATTCATACCTCTGCCATGGGCAGGGGCAACTTCCACTATCCCAGGGTGCTCTAAGCCTCATCCAAACTGGCCTTGGACACTTCCAGGGATGGCACAGCCACAGCTGCTCTGGGAAATCCATTCCAGGGCCACATCACCCTCACATGGAAGAATTTCTTCCTCAATTCTAATCTAAATCCATCCTCCCCCTGTTTAAAACTACGACCTCTTGTCCTATTGACAGACATCCTGCTAAAACTTTTGTCCCCATTTTTTTATAGATGCCACAAAGGTGTAGAAAACACAACTTGGGATGTGACACGTTGGATCCAGACAGTAAATCCTATCCATCCTACCTGTTCCTTCATGTTTTCCAGATCACGTTGCCTCCCCTGGATCACAAAACTCAGCTCTTTCATCTCTTGCTGATGAGACTTCATCTTCGTGAAGTGCCTCCACTTTTCCTCTTCAAGCTCTTGGAACTGTTAGTAAGGAAGGAAACAGCTGGGAGTTGATACTTGTGGTTTACATAGGAGCCTTGAGTCTCTTTCCAGAGTGAATTAAACTCAATTTAAAAAAAAAAAGATTTGTGGATCCTGAGACTGCCAGCAGCAAATGGAACTTCCCTCCACTGGTCAACTCAGCTACAACTCCCCATTCCTAGCACATTGCACTGCCTCTGTTCCAGGGGTGTTCTCCGGGCTTTGGGACTCACAGAGTTCATCAGAATGGTAAGCTAGATCCAGAAATCACTTATTGAAGGCAGGAACCAAACCCCACCACTTTTACACTCTTACTTCTGGTAGTGAGAGGCCTAAGAAGCTGTCACCAGACTTAACCTGTCTCAGTACAATGCTTCCAACTGGGATTTTCTTTTCCAAGCTATATCCTCACGCCAGTTCTCCATACCCCTGAGGATGTCCCCCATGTCCAGGGCTCAGCTGTTGTCCATTTTCACAATCACAGAGGCATCACAGGGACTTCTCTCCAACTCAGCCTTTTCCTAGAAGCTGTTGTAAGCAGCCATAAGTCACCAGTGCATCCCAGAAATCCCTGGATTTCTTATCTCACATCCCAGTGGAAGTAACACCACTGAGAGTCTGACCTGAGCCACAGCCCAGGAGTTGAAACTGGGTTTGGTCTATTTTTTTTCAGATCTCAAAATCTTCCTGATTTGGGATTCCCAAAAAGAGCCTGATTGGCTAATCCAGCCCAAAATTCATTTAGACAAGGAGTGGATGCGAGGAAGAGCTGCCATGAGGAATGGTTGGGACAGGAGCATCCCTACCTGAGCAGAAACACATTTCAGGAATTTGATCTCCTGCTTTAGGGTTTCCACCTTTACTTCCAGCTCTGACTTGGTCAGATGGACACATCCCATGTCCTGAAAGAGTTTCCAGGCGTTTAGAAGTCAAAATTATGCCTACACAAGGATCTAAGGCAACTGCATTCTATTTTTGGAATAAGAAAATTTGTTTGAGAAACTCAGTTATCTCCTGACCAGCAACAGCTAAGGAATTCCCAAGAATATATATAGTATTGAAGATTTCTTGCTGAAAAACCATCATAACTCGAGCATGAGGAGCAGGAAAACACCAGTTTAGAATGAAGTATTCTCTTGATGATGTGTTTTTTCACACCACATACCTGTCCAATTCTAAGATTCTCTAGTCCTGCCCCTTGCCTTGCAAGGTGTGGATCAGAGGAAACCCCTTGGATCTCTGCACCCAAGCCGTCCATTCATCCCAATTCCTTACATCCTTCAGCAACATGAAGTTGCTTTCAGAAGTGGTGCGTCTGTTCACTTCCTGCTCATATCTGGTGGGGAAAAGAGGAGACCAGTGAAGGGATCATTCCAACACTGGACATCTTGTTTGAGTGGATATTTAGGGGACAGAGTACTTTGGACCTCAGCCTTTTAGATCTCAACCTTCTGGATCTCAGCCTTTTAGATCCCAGCTTTTGGATCTCAAACTTTTGGATCTCAGGCTTTTGGATCTCAACCTTTTGGATTTCAGTTTTTTGGATCTCAGCTTTTGGGGTCTCATCTTTTGGATCCCAGATTTTTGCATGTCACCCTTTTGTATCTCATCTCCTTAAGTCTTAGAATCCCATTAGTGCAGCTGTTGGAGCTCCTGCCATGATGGTGGTTTCTCCTCACTGGCTAGCACCTGAACTCCTGCATGAGTTCCTCAGAGTGGTTCAGCTCGGGCTTCACCTGGTCCCATTCCCACTGCAGTGAGTCCAGCCACTGCCACCAGCTGCTGGCAAAACTGCCCAAGACATTCCTGATGTCCCTCTGGGCTGGCAGGACCCGCTTCCACAGGACATCCCATTCAGTGGCCAACGCCTTGTTCTGCTGCTCCAGAAGGTGCACCTGCACTCAGAGAGTAAAGCCACCTGTTCAGGTGTGTGTTGGGATGACTCCTATTGGGACCACAGGAGTGTGGAGGACACCAGGAATCTGCTCTTCTGGGTCAGCACTCCCCGGATTCGTTGAATGGGATGAAAGGAAAAAAGGGGTCAATGTGACCTTCCTATGCCTGCAATCAAGTGGGAGGTATCCCTGCCATGGAAAGGGGTTGGATCTTGAGGTCCATCCCAACCCAAGCCATACATGGTGGGATTGTTGGGGTGACCTGCATGGGGCCAGGAGTTGGACTTGATGATCCTGGTGGGTGCCTTCCAACTTAGCATATTCTGTGATTCTGTGATTCCATGATTCCATGAATCCATGAATCCTAGAGCAAAGTGAGCTTGCTGCGCTTTCCTTCTCCAAGGAATCTCTGGACAGCACAGCCTTTGTGGCAGCTACAGAAATGCCAAATGTTTAAATAAATCTGCATCAATGGGCTGAGAGTGGAAACCCTCATTGATGGATAGGAGACCATGGAAAAAAGTCTGGCTGCAGAAAGAAGTCAACAGTGCCAAAGCCCTGCCAGACACTTTGGAGGAACAGCTCCCTCCCACTATTAATTAAACCAGATGCAGTTCGTCAAAGTATTTGAGAGCATAAATCAGATTTAAAAACCATAACGGGCTCAACCTGTGCTCATGACACTGGGATCTCACGCACCAAAACCAGCTCAAGGCTCATGAACTGCGGCGAAGAAGAGAAACCAAAATCTGGAACACCGAAGTCTTCCCTCAGCTCTCACCTTGTCAATCAAAGAGGCAAATTGGCTGTGGAGGCTCTTCAGCTGCTCCCTCTCCTGCTTTTGGATCAGCTGGTTTTCAGGGCTGACCTTCATATCCTGGGGCTGCAGGAGGTCTATGTTGACCTGCATCAAGTGAGCACCTCCATATTTGCTGACCAACCCAGTGGTGCCCCAGCATCTCTGACCTCCCCAGAGCCCAGAAGAAACCCATTTCTATCCCTTTGTCTTTTGGAGTCTCTGGCCACAGCTCCAGGCTCCATAGCCTCTCCCAAACAATGTCAGGAAGGGGAAGTGCAGCTTCAGCCGAGGGTCAACCTACTATAAGCAGAGGATGGTGAGAAGAATCTTCTCCCATGGGAAGCTCACCCAGCTGACAGCTACTGGCTCATGCTGGAAGACATGATGGAGAAGAGGACACAACCCAGAAGGATCCCTCTGCTCCCACACCTCCGCACTCCTCCTTTATACACATTTCAGAAGTGGGGCTTGGTTGATGAAAAGGAATAATTTGGGCTTTTCCTGGGGTTTGCCGTACCTGGCAGAAACTGGGAGGTTTAAACATGCAATACAAGTGAACATTTGTGACATCCAATGGAATTTCTCCAGGTGTAAAGCGCGCAGTCAGCTTGGATTCTTTTATTGGGTTAGTTTGTCCTCCTTCCTTAGAGTAATTACAGCTTAGGAAGTGGCCTGGAGAGTGTTTCTTTCTTCCAAGAACAGTTTCCTCTGCCATGAAGACAAGGTGGGAGAGCTGAGAGTGTTATCCTGGAGAAGAGTAGGCTCCAGGGAGACCTTAGAGTCCCTTCCCGTGTCTAAAAGGACTCCAGGAGAGCTGGAGAAGAACTTGAGACAAGGGATGGAGGGACAGGACAAGGGGGAATGGCTTCCCACTGCCAGAGGGCAGGGATAGATGGGATATTGGGCAGGAATTCCTCCCTGTGAGGATGATGAGGCCCTGGAATGGATTTCCCAGAGCAGTTGTGGCTGCCCCATTCCTGGAAGTGTCCCGGGCCAGGTTGGATAGGGCTTGGAGCACCCTGGAAGTGAAAGGTGTCCCTACCCATGACAGAGGTGGAACTGGACATCCATGATTCTGTGATTCTTGTTAAGACTTTGACTTTGATTGTGTAGAATACATGGCAAATAAAACTCACATGGAGACGACAATAAAGAGCTTCAAAACCAGGAGGATCTGTCCCAAGGCTATTAATTGGACACTAGTTAATCATTTAATTGAGAGCAGTGGTAAGTTGGCTGTGGTGGGCAGAATATAAAGGAACCAGCAACCTGTATCCTGCAAAATTCCTTATTAATCCATCTGCTACTGCTTGTGACTATCCTTTGTATCAGATCTTGTAATTAAAACCCTCAGGATAGCTCAAGGCAAATAAAAAGGGATTTATTGGAGTGTCTTGACAGATGGAGAAGAAAAGGCTGAGAAGCTTCACAGAGTTGATGAGAGCCCGAGAGGTGGAGCCAAGGTTCCTTCTCTCTGCTCGTGGCTTCCTGCCAAAGTCTCTTTCAAAACAAAAAATAGTGAAGGTTTCATTTCAGATCACTCAGAAGAAATAATTTTCCTCTACTACTCCACCAGATTGATCTTGAACTTTTTCAATAAGCTCAAGCCTCAGCCAATATTTTTGTGGCCATTAAACATTTAAGCATTTCAAATCACCAAGAAATGGGATAATATTTCCCTTGCTCATTTCTCTCCGTGGTTTTTCTGGGATTTTTAAATTTTTCAACTTTTTTTTTCAGTTCCTGGGCTCGTCAAAGCAGTTTTCAGCACCTTTCACAAGGAAGCTGATGAAAACCAAATCTGATTACCAGGAACCTTGCTGGAATTCTGTCTCCAAGAGCACCTGATGCCAAAGGTTTCCCTGTACCTCATTATTTGCAAATATTTTGCTCTGGAACAGTTTGCCCCCGGCCCAGCAAGGGAGATAATTGATAGTATGAGGCAGCTGGAAAGACAAGCAGCTTAATTAGGGATTCTTGACAGCGCTATCAATTACACCCACACAGGACAGCGATTGAAGTCTGGATGTTTCATTTAAACACAGGCAGCATCCATGGCGTTCCCAGCTGGAAGAGCAGGATTGGAGCCCAGGGGAGGGCATGGCCTGGAGCTGCTCTGACTCAGCTTCATTTTGGGCCTCCAATTTGTCTCTCCTTGGGCTCTGCTGAATTCCCCTCCTGGTACTCCTGAGGTACCCCAAGGGCCCTGAGAGGTTCTCAGAGTACCTACCTTGAAAATTTGGAGCTTTTCAAGCAAAGAAAGAGTCCACGTAGATTCTTTGTTTCCTTCCTGTGGCCAGAGCAAACAGGGTCATGGCTGGGTCCAGGTTGTCCTCCCAGAATAAATTGCAAAAGGTCATGGATGGTTTCATTGAGTTTACTTCCACTTTTCTAAGCCAAACTTCTGAATTTGGTTTTCCTAGCCCTGGGTATCACAAAGGGTTCATCCATCAGATCACCCTCTCTTCTTGCTCCCAGCCCACTTGACCCCTGATGACTGCAAGTCCCCAAAAGGTACCTGAGGCCACGTGATGCCACCCTTGCACTGTAGCTTACAGGGCCATAAAATCAGTTCTCTCTGCCTCCCTCTCCCAGTTCCACCCCATCCCACACAAATTGCTGTAGGAGACAAAATATTTATGCCTCATTTGACAGCGGAAGGTCCCCAGATTTAAAGCACACCAGGTCTTCTCCACTTTTCCCACCCAGCTGGTGAAACTCAATGTATCTCTGTCAGAGTAGTCACCTTTCTGCAGCTCCCTCCCAGGACAGGGAGGGTTGGTTGTGGCACCAGGGTAATCACAGCTCACTAATGTTCTTCTAACCACCAGGAATTTTGGAAAGAGGCCCAGCAGTGAGCCCCACAATTTTCATGGCGCTACAATACAGCCATGACTAATTTCACGGCTTTTTGCCAAAGTAAATTAGGAGGGAACGTCTTGTTCTGGTCACATCTGCACAGCAAAGATGTAAAAATCTCCACCAGTCAGACTGGGAGAACTGGGGCAAAGACCAAGTCCACACCAGTACAGCACAACCTTTTCCTCCCACTAGATGGTAGTATCTAGTGCATTTGGGCCCCTGCTGTTACTGGGGTTGTCAGGAACATCCTGGAGAATCCTGGAGCATCCAAAGGAGGGCTATGAGAATGGGGAGGGGTCTGGAGGGGCCACACAAGGAGCAGGTGAGGGTTGGTTTGTCCAGCTGAAGAAGAGAAGGGAGACTGAAGAAAGACTCATTGTGGGCCACAGCTTTATCCTGAGGGGCAGCTCTGATCTCTGCTCTGGGGACCTGAGACAGGACCCAGGGAATGGCTGGAGCTGCGTTAGGGGAGTTTTAGGTTTGATATCAGGAGAAGGTTCTTCCCCAGAGGGTGCTGGGACACTGAACAGGCTCCCCAGAAAATGGTCATAGGCCCAAGGCTACCAGAGGTCCAGGAGCATTTGGGCAATGCTCTCAGGGGGTAGGATTTTCTAATTAGTTGGATTTTGGGGGTGTCTGCGCAGGCCCAGGAGTTGGACTCAAAGATCCTTGTGGATGTCTTCCAGCTCAGAATATTCCATAGTTCTGCAATTCCATGGGATGAGCCAGTTCACACCTGGAAATACTCAGGAGCCTCCCAGGATGCCACAAGCAAGAGATTGTTACAGCAGTGGGAGATAATATTTAGGACAGCACTTGGACAATGAAGTCCTCAATCCATGGAAGCTGACATTCCCCATGGACTCATGCTCCGAGGCTGACTCAGCCTGGGATGTTCTGTAAAACACGTGTGAACCTATGGCGTAAAACCAACACTGAGACAGAGTCAACACTAGCTCCAAGGAGAACTGACCTTCCACCAGCTCCTCCCTTCTCTCCTGTCCTCCCCTCATTCCCAAGATCCTGCTCATCCACCAGCACTTCCAGAAGCTCCTGTTCTGCCTGGGCACAGGATGTCAGCAAACTCCTTCTCTCAGCATTCACAGCCTGGTGGTGATGGAAAACACATCCCAAGACATCAGCCTCTTTTGATCATCTTGTTCTCATGGCTTCAGCTCAGCCCCTGAACACCAAAACTCAAAATGTCTGCAGCCTTATGGAGTCAATCTTGTGATGTTTTCCATCAAAAAATTTATGGGTGATCCTGAATTTATATTTGAAACAGAGGCTGTACTTGGATGATCCTTGTGAGTCCCACCCAGCTCAGAATATTCAATGATTCCGTTGTTCTATGAACTTAGGGATGAGTCAATGAGGAGCCAGAAGTGGACACGGCCATGGGAACATCCATATTGCACCTTTTTTTGATGTTTTCCACACATTTTTTTCAATGTGCTTTGGTGCTGGAAAGAAAATGATCCTCTTGATCACCCCAGCTCAAATCTGAAGAGTCCAGGGAACTGAATCTCAGCCTTCATCTTAAATTTCTGTGGTCCAAAGACCTGAATGTTAGTGTTGGTCTTAAGTTTTTGTGGTCTCAAGACCTAAAACTTGACTTTGAACTTAAATTTGTGTCCAAAACCCAGAAATTTGGACTTGTTCTCAAATTCATGTGGTCTAAAGACTTAAATCTCAGTGTTGGTCTTAAATCTGTGTGGTCCGAAGTCCTAAACTGGACCAGATGCTCTCCTTGCAGAACCGGCAGAAACCAGATCAAAAGCTGCTGGAGGAAAGGAACTACTACAAATATTAAAACATATGGTTTTTTTGGGCAACTCAAATCACAGATGAGATTTTCCGCTCCTACTCCAACAGGGATAATTGGATATGGAAGGAGGTGCTGGAACACGTGACTCCAGAAACTAGGCAGCCCTTGATGCCTAGTTCCACTGACGAGCAGAACAGGTTTGGATAGTCCCTTCCAAGCCTCCCCTGCAGCACCTGGCATACTCTGAGTGTGTAAACAGCACTGAACCCCCTCGGGGGTTCACAGTTGCTGGTCTCAGTTCCCCTTGGAACCTCAAAAGTCTGGCGTCACCTGGAGCAAATGCTGTGTCTGATCCCCAGCGGGTGACTCATCCCCTCCAAGGGAGAGGCATGAATGGGATGCTGGAATTGCATTCAGGAGTGCTCATTTCTCACCAATTTTCTTCCTTTTTGTCCTTTCATGCTACAAGAGGGATCAGTAAAAAACACTCAGGCCTGATGACAGCACTCAAATTTTTATTATTAAAAAATACTTTTACTATTAAAGAGATATTTCTACTATAAATCCAATTTTTTAACTAAGCAGATATTTTTGTTAGTAATCCAATATTCTAATAATCTGATAATTTTATCATTAGTCTAATATTAATCAATTATTTAATCAATTATCTAATACTTTTATTATTAATCAGATAACTATATTATTGATCAGATAATTATATTTTTAGTCCAATATTTTTATATGCAATACTTTTAGTATTATATTACATTATACTATACTATACTACACTATACTACATTATACTATATTTTATTTATTATACTTTATATTTTTATTATCATTTATCTTTATTAATAAAATGTTTTTAATTATCCAATTTTAATTGTTAATATAATACTTTATTATTAATGAGATAATGTTTAAATAATTATTAACTTATAT
>VZRX01007985.1:0-14515 GCA_013398075.1 Notiomystis cincta | reverse complement strand
AAGTCCATCTCTTAAATGAATGATATCATACTCGGCAGAAGAAGCTGCTGGGGAAGAAGGAGGAAGAAGAGGGCATTCGGAACTTAGGACATCTGGCTTTGGAAGTGTCTGTTACATATGATGTAGCTGCTTTTCCTGGAGATGGCTAAACACATGACAGCTGAAAGTAGTGAAGGAATTCCTTACTTTGCTTAGCTGTCATATGCATCTTTAGCTTTACCTCTTAAAATGGCTTTGCTTCAACATATAAAGTGTTTCACATTCCCCCTTGTTATTTTCTTCTATGTCCCATATTGGGGAATGAACAAAAAACCTATGTGTTAGCTGCCTACCAGGGTTAAATGACAACACTCTCAAAAAAAGAGGCAACAAAGTCCTTAATGTTTCAAATCCTTAAATGTGTGAGAAGAAAATAGCATGTGGAATTCACTGCTTTACTATCACAAAATATAAGACAAACACATCTACAGCACAACAACAAGGACACAGTTTTCGAGTGCTACAGTTTTGAGATGAATTAAACATATAACTGTTAGTGAGAAAAGTATGTCTTTAATACTAGGAGTTAATATAATAATCACTATGAACAGTACAGTGGTGTACTGTGGTGTAGAGAGTCACAATAATATTTTAAGCAGAGTCAAAATAATGATTCTAACACTTAATTGTGAAATTTTTGTGGGGAAAAGTAGCAAATTTTCAGCTACTCAGTCCTTAAAAAGCATGAAAAAAGTTATAATAATGTTCTTGTATTAATGTTTTAGACAGGACACTGACTGGTACACATGGGAAATCCATTTTGGATTTCAAAACCATTGTCATAGAACTCTTGTTCTTATCAATTCCAGTTGCAAGCACCTATTAATAGTGTCATAATATAATGAAATAGCACTTCCTGTACTCCTGGTTAAAATGGTAAGTCCAGATTTGATGAAGTACATGTTATCAAAATCCATTAGTTCACGATGCTATACTACATTAGCTCTGAAAGACTAGAAGGTATAAGCATTTATATTCTGCTGATCTTTGATAAAAGATTTTAATGGCTGAGCCATTAAACCAAGGTGTAATAATGTCTCAGGGCATACCAAAACTACTGCTCCTTTTTTTTTCTTGTAATTGTAATTACACTGTGGACTTCTAGTATTCAAAGCAGGGATTGTGGTTTCACCAAGTCTTCACATAATCCCATTACTTCTAGGAGATCCATTACCTCACAACAATTACACCCATAGTACATATTAAGAATAGCCTAATTGATTTAAATATTTGCTAAACAGATCTCACTGGGAGATTAAAATGACATTTTCAGTGTTTTAATATTTCTTAAACTGCAGATTGAAAGAGTATATGCACTCACCCACAATACCAGGCTGTAGTCATTAATTTTAAACCCTTTGAAAATACAAAGTTTTAAGGATGGATGGGGAATATTCTTCTGACTTGACACTTTTTTAACACTTGTGATTTACTTATTTACTTAAATATATACACCACGCCTGTCTTTTACTCTACTTTTACATCTGAGTTGATGAAATAATCCAGTTTCACTCAACCTAGTTATTTTTAAATTATGCATATTTCCTTTAAGACGGCTTCTGCACCTTATTTATTCTACTTTTATATAAAATAAATACTGTAATAACAATTTCTAAATTAGAAATACTGGTATAACATATCCTTCATGGAGTCTATAATATAAAATTGACCACAACATCCTTCTTTCAAGCATAAAATTCACTTAAATCAATGTCAGTATTGTAACATTTGATGTCAGGTGTAATACTAGCAATGTGTACAAAACTGATATTCACCATTTTTTTAACATTTTGAGGTATCCAGTTATTAAAAAGTTACCTTAGGGAAGAAAGCAAATCCATGGTTTGTGATAACACTGAACTCTAAGCCAGGTTAAAGTCTGTGCTAACAAATTAGAGAAATGTAATTACACGAAAGTTTGATTAGATCTCATTTAACACTGTGTACAGTCTGGTGTTACATTTTAGAAAAATGACTGTTTGCTCTTTCAGACTACCTGTAACTCATGTTTGAAACATGACCTCTTTAATTGAGCTTTTTTTTCAAAATAGTGTTTATACCAGGAATTTATTAAAATTTTGCCTATGAAAGACACTTCAAGAGTTTTAAAAGTTTTGTCTACAGGGAAGTTTATAATAGTTATTTCTATATTAGGAATGTGGATTTAAATAACTTATTTCTGGAAAATATTGATACAAAACTGATGTCAGAGTTTAAACAGAAGATGGAACAGTTCATATATCAATGAGATTTCCTCTATTAAATAATTGAATAAATAACTTTAATTCTGTTAGGTGACCATTACTCTCACAGAAATTAATATTTAATACATATTGGAATAAACATGAAGGCAGATATCAAACACTGGCTTGACAAAAACTATGCAGATGGTAAGCATTTAGCATATGTGATAGCTCTGAAAGGTCACTGGGTTTTGATCTTATTTCATTTAGTTAATCTACTTCTACTTCAACTATTTCAAACATTATTTTCAGATATAGTTAAGCCTATATAGTCTTCCATAGAAAGAACCAATCTATCCAATTTTCTTTTCGTTTTAAAAATGTTTAAAATTTTATTTTACTACAAGTACTGTTCTTTTTCATTTTGTAAGGATATATGAGTGCTCAGCAATGAGAAGTTCTGTAGAATTTTATTTCTTTATCTTTTTTCTTTTTAGTCTCTGAGTCCTGAAAAAAAAAGGTGAAAGGGCATTCAACTCTAAACTCAGCCACTTCCAAACCTGAGTCTGCTACAGACATGGATTTTCCAATGTCTTTATTTCATTTCTTTACTGCTTTTTACTCCTTTTCTTTACTGCAATCTCCTTTTCTCCTCTTTCTACAGTTGCCTGTCTTAAGCTACATGCAGTTCCTTCTTTAGAATCGATGATAATTGAGGTGGAGGCAGTGTTGAAAAAAGCCTCACTCACTGTATAATTAAAATAATTATATTTTATATTATGCATATTATATCACATATACTGCATAATTAATAATTCATTTCTGTAGTGTTTCCCATGCAATTAAGTTATAATTTATCACAGGAGTCATAGTTTCAAATTCTATGGTGCAGCCACAAGAATTGGTGAAGAAAGGAGCAGTAGAAAATTAGACAATTGGAATAACCAGAGCAGTCAAATATGTGCCACAGTTGCGCCAAGCTAAGAATACTCATACTTCTGTCTGTCTCAATATTTATCTATTGATATATATACAATTATCAGAAAGATGGGATTTTCCTCAATTGAAGCCCATTTTTTAACTCTCCCAGTAACTGGATCTTAAGTCTCTCATCCTAACAGAGATCTGAACTCTAGCGTGTAATTTTCTTGTATAGCAAAAGTGTGGCTTTTACATGTTTTCTACACAGAAAGAATGAATACAAGGATACTTTACAATCCTTACATATAGCTTCAAGAATCAAAGGTCCAAATAATCAGAGGTCATTTCAAAAATTTGAAGTATTCAAGATATTTCTTGAAATCCCTTTTTCTTTTGCATGTCCTAGCCATCAGTGCTCTCTAACCTTTGAGCAAGCATTTCCAAGTAGTCTGCCCATAGGTGAACTCGTGGCTGCTGCACATTAGGGGCAGTTGTGTGGGTACACACTGAAGTACAAAACACACACAATTGCTGACACATATGGCATTGCTTCCCATGGTTATGACCCATTGAGAAATATCAGTGATACACATTAATATAAAATTACTGAAAATAAACCCTGATCTGTGATTCTCCTCCAGAAAACAAGAGGTTTATCTTCACTTGTCTGTGATTTTCCTAAATACTGGTAGTGGTTCAATAACCTTTAATACGAAGCAACACAAGTGATCCAGGCCAAGTGAAGGTACTGTGCTCCCTTTAAGAGTTCAGTACTCAGCTTCTCATCAAAGTGTATATTCACATCATCTTTACTGCTTTGGAATTATTTGTACCTTTCTAATTTATCTCGTTAAATCCTGATTTAATAAAAGCACTTCATTAGATCAACCATTTCAGAAGAACACTGATTTTATATCCCTCCTCATTCCTTATACTTCTGTTACCTCTTTAGCATTTTCCTCTTGATACAGATGAAATGTTCTTTGACCTCTCCCTAACTTGTAACCATCCCGCCCTGGGCCTTTTTGAGACTATTTTACTGAGAGACTGTATAAGGAAAAGCAAGTTATTTATTTGCTACATATGAAGTCAGGTGTAATGATCTAGAATGTTCAGCGTTATTATTCTGACCAATCCAGTGAGATCTTTGTTAGCTAGGCAGCTACCTTGTAGGAAAAGAAGATCCCTGAAGGAGTTTGATTATGGATCTTGCTGAGTAACCACCCTCTGAATCTTTTAGTCTTTCCCTTCTAATGCCACTGTTTTTTGTCTTGAATCCGTCACCTACCAGTTATACTAATGTCAAAAATCTTACCTTTCTCTGAAATTTTGCTTTTTCTATCTTGCAAAGCTGTAGTCCACATCCTTTGTCACAGATCTTTTTCATAACACAACAAATTCTTTCCAGAAATTCAAGTCAAGATTATGCAGCAACATTGCTAAGTCTTGGAGCAGAGTCAACTGAAGCACATGGAGGTGGTATGTAATTGTTCTGTCTACTGCCAAATTAATTTGGGAGGATGGGTTTGGGAGGGAAGGATAAGTATTTTTCTGAAATGAAGACTCAATATTGCACCTTCTTTTTCCTAGTACACTTCTAATGTGCTTTGAAGGAACAAAAGGTTGGATAAGCCTTTCAGGACTTTTCAGTTTCATCAATAAAGAGTTCAGAAGAAGCAGAGGAAAGGTGATATAGAGGGGGAAGCAAGAAGGGGAAAATGTTTTGAAACTGTGGAAACATTTCCAAGAGATCTGTAAGAAAAAACTTCACATCTGTACATTTCTTTAAGTAAGACTTCCAAAGGGACTTGAAAGATAAATTTTGTAATATTCATGTTTTATTTTCAATGAAAATTAATTCCTGGATTTATTATAATCTTTAATATTTATGTTATGATGAATACTCACATCAAATATTCTGGATCTGAACTGCATATTTGCTGTATTTGAGGTGAATGAGGAAATGATTCAATTAGACACCCCCTGCTTCAACCCTGGGGAGACATGTCTACCAGAGGAGAGAAAGTACAGCTATTCTGCATCACTGAGCTGGCTAATTCATCTTTCTGTGCATGATTCAGACATCAAAGCAGCTCCACCTTTTTTGAAAGTCTCTCCCAACATTCTGAAGAAAAGTTTGTCTGACTCTTTCAGAAAGTCAGCTAGAATTAGGAGTATATAAAAGAAACCCTCATGATTAGTCCAGTGGAGTTTTTATTTTTTATGCTATGAAACACTGTACATTACCTGGAATATTCAAACTAATCCTACTACTATTGCAATTAAGCTACATAGTCTTCCATTAAATTACATGCCAACTTCCTTGAAACTGCCAAAGTTAAAAAAAACAAGTGTTGCCAGTAACATCTTCCTGTGAACATTTTTGAATCTGCCATTCTTAAAAAGCCACAGATTTCATATTATATTTCCTGAGTGTTTTACAAGCTATGTTTTGCTTTCAGGTGTCATTCTTAGTGCCATTGAATATTTAATTAGTATGATTAAAGAGTAATTTACTCCTAAGCAACACTCTTAATTATATCAAAGATCCTTTTCATGCTATCAAGTATAAATAAATGTTGTTTTAGCAAATAGATGTACATAGCCTTCCCTCCTCCCCAGAGGAACAATAGTAGAATGGCAAGGATATTACTGTTTAAGTGAAGCCCAGTAGATGAATTACGATAACTTATTCAGTCTTTCTTACAATATTTAAAACATTCATTTAGGAGAAAAGAAAGAGTGATAGATAGCCCTTCACTGGAGACATTTGCCTCCTTTTTTCAAGAGATGCAAATAATCAGCCTTTTCTTTTTGTGGCCATGATAATCTGATAAGATTTTGTAGCAAAGCATTGTTATGAGCAATGCCTTTCACTATTTCTATCTGTTATGGAAATGTCACTGTGTTTATCCTAAGGGAAGAT
The DNA here is from genome assembly GCA_013398075.1 of Notiomystis cincta. Lineage (NCBI taxonomy): Eukaryota > Metazoa > Chordata > Aves > Passeriformes > Notiomystidae > Notiomystis > Notiomystis cincta. The sequence continues at coordinate 8,446 of VZRX01007985.1, read as the reverse complement.
GTAGAGAAAATGTTCCTCCAAATCCTAACAGATTTAATCTTTCTTGCTATGCCTGAAAAAGAATGTTTTTGACTGTTGTGCTCTGTCTATGAATGAACCCACCAGGAGTACATCATCACTGTGCCCAATTCATTCATCCTCTTCCAGTTCACTTCACTGGATCCCAAAGAGGAATATGGGCATGCCAGAGGCAGTAAACTCTCTGCAGAACAGCCTCACTATTTATGGAATTTCTTGAGAGAAATAGCATTCTGTGGACAAGAGAAAAAAAAAGTGAGGTTTTTCACATAATTTTATTTTGGGATAGAAAGAAAATGGGCTATTTCTATACATAAAATTATTTTCTCTAGCCAGATATTGTGCTCAAGGGATTAAATAATTAGATAGCATTCATTTCATGACCTGCTTTTTTAGATTTATTTTAGAAATCTTGATGATACACACCATAATAATAATAAAAACCCCCCACCAATCTGGAATCAGACATATGGTTTATCGTATTCCCCATTTTTCACTGCAGTCAAAAAGGAGGTAGCAAGGGGGAGGAGGTTGTATAAAAAAAGATTTTTGACAGCATCAACAGTACAAGTGTGAGAGGTTGCTGAATCCAATGGCCTGATGAGTATAAGAGTGTTAGTGCTCTTTGTCCTTGGGTTCAGCCAGTGGCAAGGGTGAGCACAACTTCCTGATAGGCAAGCATGCATGAATACACGCAAACACAATATACATACACATGTCTAACCACATGGATCAGCAGAGACAAAAACATAGCACTCAAATGAGCATGGATGGGCTGATAACTGTTCTCCTCTTTCCTGAATAAGGTAGAAATCTGCTGACAGAATACCTATACTTATATATATACAGATATATATACACATTATAAATTGCAGAAACTCAGCCAACCCAGTAGTTGCTTCCAGATCCTCAGATGTCTCAAGCTGTTGGCATTGAAATGTACAATGTCCCGTGACTCTTAGCTGCACCCCATTATCAAGTTCCTAGACCCAAGTCTCCCCAGTGTTTGTCTCCTAGAGTTTCTTGTCATCTACTTGCTAACTACTCTGGCATGAATTACATACATGCACAAGAACAAATATTGTATAAAAATGTCACACAGACGCCAATTACTTTTATAGAGTCATAGAATATCCTGATTTGGAAGGGATCCACAAGGATCACTGAAGTCCAGATCCTGGCCCTGCAGAGAACAGCCCAAAGAATCACACAATGTGCTCGAGAGCATTGTACAAATGCATTTTAGACTCTATCAGGCTGGTGCTTTGTCCATTTCCTTAAGGAGCCTGTTCCAGTGCCCAACCATCCCCTGAGTGAAGAGCCTTTTTGTAAAATCCAACCTAAACCTCCTGTGGCAACTTCAGGCCATTCCCTCAGGTCCTGTCACTGGTCACCAGACAGTGAGCAATCAGTGCCTGCCTCTCCACTTCCCCTTGTGAAGAAGTGTAGACTGCAATGAGGTCTCCCCTCAGTCTCATCCAGGTTGAAGAAGCCAAATGACCTCAGTCATTCCTCATAAGGCTTCCCCTCCAGACCATTCACTGTCTTCAAAGCCCTCCTTTGGACATTCTCTAATAGCTTTTTATCTTTTTTTATATTGTAGTGCCCAAACCTGCACACAGCACCCAAGGTGAGGCCACACCAACACAGAGCAGAGCAGGACAAACATGTCCCTAGCCCAGCTCATGAACCCCAGGACATGGTTTGCCTCCTGGCTGACTCATATTCAATTTTCCATTGACCAGGACCCAGAGGTCCTTTACTGAAGTGCTGCTCTCCAGTGTCTCATTCCCCAGATTTTCATATCTTTTGAATATTCCCTTGGATGATGACTGGACCACTTCTCTGGGAAGCCTGTTCTTATGAAGAAATTTTTCCTAATATCCAGTCTAAATCTCCCCTGACACAATTTGAGATCATTTCCTCTTTCCCTATCAGTTGTTACTTGGGAAAAGAAACCAGTACTCACTTGTTACCATCTCCTTTCAGGTAGTAGTAGAAGATAACTGTAATGTCTCTCTGCCCTGTACCTCCTTGTCTCCCAGACAAATACTGCCACTTCCATCAACCACTCTTCAAAAGACTTGTGCTCTGGACCCCTCTACAGTTTTGGTGCCTTTCTCTGGACTGACTTGAGAACTTCAATGTCATTCTTGTAGTGAGGAGCCTGAAATTGAGCACTGGATTCAAGGTGCGGCCTCATCATTTCCCTACAGCCATCCAAGCCATGAGCAGCCAGTTTCTCCAGAAGAATGTTGCGGGAATCAGTGTGAAAGATTTCACTAAAGGCCAGGTAAACCATATCCACTCACCCACTTTCAATCACTCACCAAGTGGGTCATTTCTCGTAGAATGACATCAGCTTAGTGAAGCCTTTTATAAACCCGTTGCCCTTGGACTTCTAGTTGCATATTCATCGCTGCCTACCTGAAAAGTTAATAATCTGAGGCCTGTGCCAGTGTAGGAAGCTTTCTTGCCATATCTTCAACTTCCTTAAGATGTTAAGGCATATAAAGCCTTCTATTCCCCTCAGGAGACAGTCCCCTATGATAATGAACCATCTTTTTGCTTTATGGAATCAGTTTTGACACAGGTCTTGGGCTAACATGACCTCCAACCTTCATGAACCAATGTCCTTGTCATTGGTTCCACTTTCCAGGGCCCCACCTGGGAAAGTGAGGCAGGACAGAGAAGATGCATCTGCTGTCCCAGGCAGAAACTTGTTCCTATTGCCCTCTACACCTCTAAGTCTGCACATTCAGCTAGGTGGAGAAATGATAGGGAATCCTCCTTACCATATCTCCTGTCTGCCTGTGAGCCCTGTCTGTGGAAAGGTAGGGTGCAATTTCAGAAGCATTTCAGTGCAGTTTCAATCTCTCCCTCAGACTCCCCCTCGACCTACACTCCTCCTCCCAAAACAATGTCACTAAGCAGAGTTCCTTCTCCCGGGCACACCTCCCAAGGTGCTGCTGGGTGGTGCTGGTGCACGAGCAGAGCAGACCCAGGTGGCAGTGTTTTCCCACTGGAGCTCTGTCCGGGCAGCTGTGTCTGTCACCATGGGTGCAGTGTCTGGAGCTGACATGGCCCTCTGGCAGTTTTATGCCATTGCTCCCTGGTCGACCTGGCAGAGCTGCAGTCCTCTTCCTGCACGCCCTTCTGTGGCAGCTAATGCTGCATGAACTGCCATGCCACGCCCTCACCCGTGCACCACGCCCCAATTGCCCATTTCGTTCTCAGCACTCCTGCTCACTAGTGGTACTAGAGGCTTCTTTTACTGAGAGCAGCAGCATGGCTGGCCACTGTTGCTCCTCTCCCTGACAAGGCCCATCAGCCACTTTCATGCAAGCTACAGGCTCCAGGCAGCTCTCTCTTCTTCTCTGAGGATTCCCCAGTTTGGGAAATCTTGCTATGCACACACTAGGACGCTCCTCTGTGCATCATCCTGGCATCAGATCTGCTTATGGAGTTACATACAAACTCCTATAGATTCAGAATAGATCTTTGGAATCACATCAAAACAAATTAAACATTTCAATAGATTGCTGGACTGCTGAAAAGAAGCCTCTGTTATTCCCATCAAAATTAACACCTTTTAACACAGTTCTGACATTGATAGGTAAGAATTTCATTCATATATGAAAATATTTCACCTCAGTTTTTTAAAAAATCCTCTTCACTTATTGCCATGTTGAATTAAAAATTCTCAAGAAAATAAATAATAGCACCCTTTGATTTCCATTTCCTTTGAATTTCTAAAAGGAAAATATTTACTCAGAACCTTAATGAAGGATTAATCTCATCAAACAAATATAAATTGACAGGGTGGATTAATCTCACCTAACAGTTGTCCACAGCACAGAATCTTTATCTGAACTAGTCATGTAAAACTCATATAATCAATGGACAGAACAGGCACTTAGAGGCTCTCATTCAGCTGACCTATTTTAGATACTTGTATTTAAACAAATATCTATTTCTCTCCAGTGACTATAAAGGAGCTTAGAATGGCTAGCTCCAATGTCAAGTAAACATACTTCTAACGAACTGCAGAATCTAATGGACTAGGATCAAATTAGGACTTGACTTATTCCCACTGAAGTATAAAATTGGATTTAAAGATTCCTTTAGAGACAGAGAACATTAGTGGTACAAAACACATTAACTTTTTCCCAGATGTCATTATCACACTTCTTCCTAACAGCTTTGAGCTACATCTAGATTAATCCTGACCTGTCATAATGTATTTGAGTTTTACATACGACTGAGGCCAATTTCATAGGTAATCTGAGGGTTTATGCATTTTAGTTTCACAAGAAAATTTCATCTGGAATTCAGGTCTGGAGTCATACAACTAAATTTAAAATTTAGAGATCTACAGGTCAGAAGTTCAAGTCCAGACTATACACATGTACATCTGCACTCATATGTGAGTATAGGATTCAAATCAGTCACCTAATTGATTTGGAACTGTTGCAGCTACTGCCATTTCAGGTATCTGAGCACACCCAAAGCATTCAGCTGGGCATAGCAGCTGTGTTACAAGACATACATGACCCTCACAAGGTCTTGTGAGGCAGACCTAAAAATAGCTGTGATTAGATAGTAATTACTTAGGTCACATGCCTGTGGTCAGGCAACTAAACAAACCTCCTACACGATGCACTCACCAGTGTCTAAAGAGCTCTTTTGCTGAGCCAGATACTGACAAGCTGAATGGAGAAGGGAACAAATATGCCTTGGTATTTTTTGATATTAGTACAAAACAATTGTGCAGAGGGAAGACAATGTTGGAAAAGAGAAAAAACAAGTTGTCCAACAGAAATAGTCTTGGTAAACCCAACATACACATGCTGAATTTATGGGTTTTTTTAAGGGACTTCTGTACCTTAATTTGGTGCAAAAATATTGCATAATGATTCTTTAATTTATAGCATATTGATCTTTAAGAGTTTTATCTTATACACAGATGCAGAAAATTTATGCTATGTTGGCAAGAATTTGCTTGAAAAACAAGAAGATTACTCTGAGTTATTTAATAAATGTCATTAAGAGGTAAAATATAACATTTTGCAACTGCATAGACCTTTTCTGGTCAAAAATAAGTGTTTGGTTTTACTACATGTATAGTATACAAGAAAATACAGGCAATTTCTTTTATTTTTTGGATGTTTAAATTGAAAGAGCAGAGTAGAGGGGAAGAATCACCTCCTTCAACTTGCTGGCCATGGTCCTTTTGATGCACTCCAGGATACAACTAGTTTTCTGGGCTGAAGGTGCACATCACTCAAGGCTATAAATGTCTCTCTGAATAGCATCCCTTTCCTTCCAACATGTTGAGGTGCTTACTTTATGTGGTCCCACTTTCTGTATTTCAAAACTTTGAGATATTTGTATGTTGATCTATTAATTTAGGTCTGGCTATCCAATGTGGAAAAATTTGGCTGTAGAGTTTGACCCTGCAATAAATCAGCAGTGAAGAGAAGAATAACTCTTCTCCCCAAGCCACAGCAGAAAGTCTTTTAAATTGTGTATGTGCAATAGACAAACATAAAGGTAGGGGTATTATCTTCAGATCTCTGAAGTCAGATGGCATATAGAATTATAAAATTAAAGAATAATTTAAATTTGAAAAGACCTTGAAGATCATCAAGTCTAACTGTTAACCTTGCCAAGTCTACCCTTAAACCAGTGTCACTAAACCCGTACCATGAATGCAAGCTTATGCTTCCTAATGGAACTGCTTTTCCTTTTCATGAAGGCTGAATCTTTTCCTAAACAAACCACTGCACATAGGAATGAGAAGACTACATTATCTCCAGACTATTGCGTGGAATAGAAAATAACCCTCTTTTCTTTCATTTTAATGACCTTTGGAGTGGTAGTGGTGGTTGGAAAATATATTATTGCTTTTTACATTTAGCACCAACTGTCCCTGAACTGTATTTGTATGAAGATTGGTTCTTTGCATAAATTCCACACAGAAAGGAGGAATAACTACAGCAGAAGAAAAATATGGAAATAACCTAGCTTGTATCTTAATTTAAAAAAAAAGAAGAAACAGGTACAAACAAAGGAAATTTTTCTGCTTCTTTGACTTCCCACATATTCTTAGGAAGATTAACTGTCTGATATTAAGGTATGAATTTTTAATTTTTTTTTGTTTCAAAGGCTAAGATGTATAACACAGCTGGAAAAAACCCACCACTTGATTATTGGAAATACTTGCCACATCGCATAACCATAGATTATGGTACCTATTGAAATTAATAACGGATAGAATTTTATTAATATCTTTTTAAATGAATTCAGGACACTATGATATCCATTAGAAGTTCATCCAGAACTTCAGGAATGACAAAGTCTGTGAGAATTTCACTTTTTCAGAAGAATATGTCCCTGATTCCCTTAGGCTGATGCATCCATGATGAATGTCTCCGGACCTATGCTGAGCCCTATTAAATCTCTTTCCTGGATACAGTAGAACATCCATATGAATCAGCCTGTTGATCAGACCCTGTGTTCTGGCAAAGATCATCACATTGATGCACAGACAATCTTGAAGTCCCATTTAACCACTTCAAATAGACTGTAAGTGGGAGTTAAATGCTTTATAGGTTGCTGATGGCTTTTCACAGAGGGAATTACATACGAAATGAATGTACTTCATAGGCTGGCCATATCCTTTATACACTGTCAGGAATTTATAAGCTTCCTCTGTTCAGAGAATTTCTTAATAATTTTTACACTGTAGATTTCTCACAGGAATTGTTTTGTTTCTCAAATACTGAACTTATAAACAATTTTATACATGGATTTTATTTTTTTAAAAACAGCAATTACCAATTTGCCATTGTCAGAGAGTCAGAGGATTGTGACTTTTTTTTTCATTGTATTGAACCCATTTTGTCCAATACAAAGAATAGGACAAAGTTACTTGTGGTATGGGTTTATTTCCCCTTAGAAACTAAGAGGTGTATATATCACTTGTCTCTGATTTCTCTCTGTCAGCACTTATACTAGCTATTTCATCAAACCCTCCATTGTATGTTAATTCCAATAGAGGTATAAAATAATCACAGATCAACACAAAATCATTCAGGGTAGAAGGGACCTCTTGAGAACATTTACTACAGTTCTCTGTTTGAGTAGAGTCAGCTACAGAGTGGTGCTCAGTACGAAGTCCAGTTGGATTTTCACTGTCTCCAAGGATAGAGACTCCACAGCCTCTCTGGGCAGCTTTGTGCTAGTGTTCAAGCACTATTATAGTAAAGAAGCATTCTCTCATGTTCAGATAGTATTCAAATATTTGCACATAGCCTCTTGTCTTGCCAGTGGGCACCGTTGGAAAAAGTTTGGCTCCCTTGTCTTCATTAAATCCCTTAAGTGTTTATACATATTGTTAACATCTACCCTAAGTCTTATCTTCTCTAGACTGAACAGCTCCAGGCTGCAGCCTCTCTTCATGTAAGAGTATCTTCATCCTGCTTAATCATCTTTGTGACCCTGGGCTGGTCTCACTCCAGTAAGGCCATATCTCTCTTGTACTGGAGACGCCAGTACTCCACATGCAGCTGAATAGGTCACATGATACAGGATGTACATTGCAAAGGTAGTAGGAGATATTGAAAAGCTTAGAAATGCATGCAGTACTTCAGATCTCTTTGTCAATGCACATTACTTAGGGCTGCATGTTCAATAGATATAGTGGTTGTGTATGTTTTTTATAAACTTTTATTATATAAGAATTTTTATTTTTGGTGAAATGCTAATTTTGATAACCCTGATCCTCAATCATTTTATTCTACATAATTAGCATATATTATATTAGAGAAGACAAATGAGGATCTGAATTCACTTTTATTTGCTTGCACCCCACTCTAAGTAGAATCTACATCTGTGGCAGATTTGTTTCATTTATGTAGACATTTCTCATTAAGAAATTACTCAAACATTTAAATTCTGACAGAGTATTGATTCACAAGCCAATACAGATCCACAAGCCATTGTAAAAGAAACAATTATGATGACATTTTTATGAATAGTAAATTTTCTGAAATATAGATAAAATGTAGGAAGTTGAGGTTTGTATCTAACATTTCTATTCCTTAAAACTTATAGAAATCTTTCTCATGGTTGAATTTGTTGGGGGTTTTTTGATTTTTTTCCCCAGTCTTTGTACATAAATAGATTTTACAAGAAAAAAAAAAACTTTTTTTTTTAATTGTTTAGATAAGATTCTCTTCATTAATGAAATTTGCTGCCAAAATTTTCAAGTGGTAGAAGAAACCTTAGCCCGTGTTTGTGAAACTGTTATCAAAAATGCCCTTTCATTGCAAGGGACAAAGTGGTGATAAGCAGAGAACTGAAAGAGATGAAGTCCATTTCTTGAACAGAAGGAAGAAAAGAGGAAAGAAAGAAAAGAAAGAAA